>CAUYQV010012639.1:0-18848 GCA_963574575.1 Galagoides demidoff | reverse complement strand
GCCTGTGGTCCCAGCTACTTGGGAGGCAGAGGCAGGAGACTCGCTTGAGCCCAGGAGTTGGAGGTTGCTATGAGCTGTGATGCCATGGCACTCTACCCAGGGGGATAGCTTGAGGCTCCGTCTCAAAAAAAAAAAGAAAATCTGAAACGACTTAGAGTTAGTGTCAGACACCACAGGGTTAAGGGTTTAGCCCCACGAGACCACTCTCATTGGTAAGACCTGTACCAGTCACAAGTATTGGGTCCCCAGGTTACTCATACTTTTTTGTTCAACATAGCTAGCAATTCAGGGTCCCTCCACCCCCATCCAGGTTTGGCAATTTTCTAGAATGATTCACAGAACTCAGAAAAGTGCATTGTTTCCTATCACCAGGTCATTATAAAGGATACAAGTAGGGAACAGCCAAGGGGATGAAGTGCATAGAGCAAGGTGTGGGGCTGGAGGAGGCCTGGAGCTCCCGTGCCCACTCTGAGTGCACCATCTTCCCACCGCCTTAGTGTGCTCGCCCACCCGGAATCTCTCCAAACCTTGTTGTTCAGGGGTTTTGTGGAGGTTTCATACCTAGGCATGTGTAGGCATGGTTGATTAAATCACTGGCCACTGGTGGTGAGTGCTGGGACTGAAAACTCCAAGCTTCTAATCAAGGCTTGGTCTTTCTGAGGACTGGCCCCATTCTTAAGCCCTATAGGGGCCTGCTGTCACCCCAGTAGAACAAAAGCCACTCCTATATCCTTATTTATAACCTGAGAAATTCCAAGGATTTTAGTAGCTCTGTGCCAAGAACCAGGCACAAATACCAACTCTTTCTTGTTTCATACCACCCACAAGACACAAGAGATCCAGTCGTCAACACTTGTTATTTTCTTTGTTTTTTGTTAGTAGCCAGTGACAAAGAAACCTTACACAGATTTATTTTTGTACAAACGTGTGATAAGGCCATATATATTCAATTGCTTAATGTTGTTATAAACAAGATTTAAAGAAATTCCTTTGAAAATCAAGAGAGAGTATGTATGTTGTGGAAACTGAATTACAAAACAAAACCCCAAGTCTTTAAAAGGTTATGTGAGTATTTGTTACTTGTAACAACATTTTTAGTGCTTCATAATGTGCAGGGTCAAAAAGTGCTTCTAGGCTTGGCGCCTGTGGCTCAAGTGGCTAAGGCGCCAGCCACATATACCTAAGGTGGCGGGTTCGAATCCAGCCCGGGCCTGCCAAACAATGATGGCTACAACCAAAAAAAATAGCCGGCCATTGTGGCGGGTGCCTGTGGTCCCAGCTACTTGGCAGGACACTCGCTTGAGCCCAGGAGTTGGAAGTTGCTGTGAGCTATGATGCCACGGCACTCTACCCAGGGGGACAGCTTGAGGCTCTGTCTCAAAAAAAAAAAGTGCTTCTAAATTCATATATTGTACCAAAAAATGCAATTCTAATAAAGCTAATAATTAGTATATGTAGGTATTTGGCTGTTTTCATTTGAATTCCTACAAATTAATACATTCATGTTGCCTGAAAGTTAAAAAAAGTCTTCTTGAGAAAAATGGAGGAGTGATTTATAGTTAAGATTGCACTAATATTTGAGTAAAATGACACTTACCATCCTAGCTTAGATTTCTTCATGTGTAATTTGTGACTTCCACTACATAAACATGGTTTTCAGGAAGTCTTTCTCCTCCACTAAAACCAGAGCAGGCAAGTGGGAGGGTAGGAGGGGGAAGGAGAGAGTTCCCTCTGTGTGAGCCAACAGATCTGACAGAATACACTAGTCTGCCCCCCACTTATTTGTGATTTCAGTTACCCACAGCCAGCCTTGGTCCCCAAATGGGTGCATACGGTACACTAAGAAATTTTGAGAGAATGCTCGCTTCAGCAGCACATGTACTAGATTGAAATGATACAGAGATTGGCATGGCCCCTGGGGAAGGACAACACGCAAACTCATCAAGTGTTCCCTACGTTTCTGGACTCCTGGTCTGAGCCAAATAAAGATTTTATTCCTAAAAAAAAAAAAGCGAGGAGGGAGGGCGATTGGTGGGATCTCACCTAATGTGCACCATGTGAAGGTGCTCAGCAGACCCTCTGGGTGAAGGGCTCAACTACAACTTGAACTTTACCTTAGAATTGGAAACAATGTGACCTAAACATTTGTACCCTCATATTACTCTGAAACTTAAAAAAATTTTTTTGAGAGCTAGGAAGATCCAATTTCCATAGTGTTTATTATAGGATATTTTTATAATTGTTTTATTTATAGTTGTTAATGACTTACTGTACCTAATTTAGAAATTAAACTTTATTATTGGTATGTATGTACAGGAAAATAGGATTTAGCACTATTCAAGGTTTCAGGCATCCGCTGGGGGTCTTGGAACAACATGTCTCTGTGGATAAGGTGAAACTACTCTCTAGGCCTGAACGGAAAGTACAGTGATTTGGAAAAGTCCATCATGTGCTGGGGAGTGAAAGGATGAAAAAAAGACCCAAAGTGTCAGAGGCGACAGAGTCCCAACCAAAGTTAAAGGTCTTGGGAAAGAGCTGTTCTGGCAGACTGCTAGTTGCTTCCCGCAACTATATTCACTTTTTCTTCGATAATTGTCGTGCTTTAGCTATTACCAAATATCACCAAATATTATGTGGGTACCTAATTAGAGATTGTATTTCCCTGCTTCTCCTATGGCCAAGGGTTAACAGTGTGATTCTGTCCTCACAAAATAAGAAAAATTATATAAGTTTTTCATGCCTTGCTTAAAAAGAAATCATTTTCCTTGTGTTGGTATGTAGACATGGAAGCCAACCAGCTCTGACCACACTGAGGAGAATAGCACCGTAGCAGGGTGACAAGAGCAAAAAGATGAACGGGAGCTGGGTCCCAAGACGACTTTTTGGGACAGAGCTGTCACACAGACGTGGCATGATTAGTTCTAGTCTATCCTGTAACACCGAAATAATTTTTTATTTAAGCCACTGTGTTGGAGGGTTCTTTGTTATAGCATCTTAGGCTTTAATTAACACAGAGGGAAAATCAAGTCAGAAGAACGTGTAACTGATACAGGCAGTCTGTGTGATTATACCAGTCAAATTACAGTAACCGATAAATCCATATAAAATTACTCTCACCTATTTGAAGCATACAGTTCAATGGTTTTTAATCATTGTATAACCATGAAACGCCCACCACAAATGTTTGTCACTATAATTTGCATTTTATATAAATGGATCATATAGTATGTAGCTTTGCGCCTGGCTTGTTTTCCTCAGGATAATCATTCTGATATTTTTACTGCAAATATCAGTAACATGTCCCTTTTTATTGCTGAAGAGCACTGTACCCCACTGTATGGATATACCATACCACAATTTGTTTATTAATTCCCATTGATGGGCATTGTAACCAATCTATTTCTATTATTTACTGATCAAGGATGACTCCAAATGGGATGCCATTCCTTTTATATTCAAGCTCATTTTCCAGCAGTCAAGCAATACCTAAGGAATAGCTCAGTGTCTAACAGCGCAGCCACTGCTAGGTTGTTTTGCCAACTTCCACAGATTCAGTCAATAAGGAGACAAGGAGTCCAGTGGATTTACATAGCTTATACAGACAGCAGAACCAAGATCAGCGTGGTGTCCACTTGCATCCCCTCAGTCCAACTGGATGACACTGAATTGGAGAGGCCAGATGAAAGACACCTCAAGTGGTAAATTGCTCGGCCATGGAAGAACCAAATCTAACCCATAATAATACAGTTTTATAGACATATGTAGAAGTCTGCAGCTGTATATCATCAGGGTGGAACAGAAAGTTCTGCGCTCAACTGAAACTATAGCAATTGCTGTGAAACAGCCTCATAGCAGTTAAAAAAAAAATAGATGAGAAAATGCTTCGGCTCAGCACCTATGGCTCAAGTGGCTAAGATGCCAGCCACATACACCTAAGGTGGCAGGTTTGAATCCAGCCTGGGCCCACCAAAACAAAAATAATGGCTGCAACCAAAAAATAGCCGGGTGCTGTGGTGGGCGCCTGTGGTGCCAGCTACTTGGGAGGCTGAGGCAGGAGACTTGCTTGAGCCCAGGAGTTGGAGGTTGCTGTGAGCAGTGAAGCCATGGCACTCTACCCAGGGGGACAGCTTGAGGCTCTGTCTCAAAAAAAAAGAAAAGAAAATGCTTCATGGTAGCTCCTTACATGGCTCATCTCCTTTTATATCAGGAGCAATCAGAGGCCACTTTACCCAACATCAGGGAACTAGTTTGGGGCTACCCAACCACGAGCTATATGGCCTACATGGAAACATGCAAGGTTGTGTGTGTTGGGGGGGAAGCTAAAATTGGCTGGCATTCCCCCTAAAATCTCCTGCAAATTTCAGACTCCCTGCCCCCTGCATGCCTATGGTGGCAAAGGGGGCTTGGAATGTCCAGCAGAGTAGATGAGAAAATAGTCTGGGAAATGTCTAGATAGAGATCAGTAGCTTAGAGACAGAATATAAATAAACCTGAAAAGTAATCGATAATTTCCCTCGCAAATGCCCTGCATCTGCAGGCACCTTGACCTGTAGACTATAACTTTCCCTCACTAAATTCTCCCCAAAGTATTCTTTGATCTGTAGCTTAGTACTCTCCTGTTCTTTAGACTGATAGTTTTCTTCCTTGAACAAAGAACGGCCTGTTTCATTGAAACATGAAACCGTAACCTTCTCGCTCTTTGCCTTGTGTTTATATGCTCCCAAATTTCTATTAACTAGCTTTGAATTCTGAGTTCAAGATGGCACCTATTAGCCTGGAGAAGGGCTGTTACAGTGTTGTCTCCGCAGGTCAGAATACTGAGTGTATGTATGTATAAATTTTGCAGCACTTTCTCTTTGTCTGCCAGAACTAGGGTAGTTGAGCAAAGTTCCTGCTTAAGGAGGAACTCCTCCCAGTAGGCTACATTGAGACTTGATTCTTGTAGTTGCAACACAAGGTGGCCAAGATGCTATGGCAGACCTTCTATACTCTCATCTGATGCCATAATGAAGTCCTAAGTCACGTGCTGTAACAACAAAATACACTTAAGTGACTAGCAGGATGAATCTGTAACTCACTGAGCTTTAGTGTCCTCACATACAAGAGCAGTACCTAAATGAATTCCAAGGTCACTTCTCTTTCATTTGAATCAACTCAGAATTGTGACATTACCAAACACTTCTCACTTAATTCATGATACTAGGTGGATGCAACCTGATATTCAGATTTCACCTGAGTAAATCCATGTACTCTTCCACAAGTCTCCACTCAGTATAACAGAGCATAGGGAATCAGAACTTAAAGGAGTAAATTTTTTAGGTTTCTAAGAGTCTTAGGATAACCCTATCCTTTTTGGAGGGCCTATGGGATCTCTTTGTCAATTATTGGAAATATAGTGGCAACTGAGAGAGTTGCCTTAGGATATCGTCACTCAGATACGCCATATCCCATGATGACGACTGATCACTGAACAAGGCTGACATCACCTGCAGGTTCTGTTCTAGAGATCTCCTGTTCCAGAGCTAGCCCCAAAGACCAAAGCAGACCCAGAGGGGTCCCACAGTTCCCAGCGAGCTGTATTCATCATCACATTGGGCCGGATAGGCAGCAAACTTCCTGAGTGATTTAATTTTATCACTGTACATTCGCCTTACAGAAGTTGGTTTGTCTGGCCAAAAAGTGCTATCTGAAAATCCTATTTGGAGGCTCGGCGCCTGTGGCTCAAGCAGCTAAGGCGCCAGCCACATACACCTAAGGTGGTGGGTTCGAGTCCCCAGCCCGGCCCGCCAAACAACAATGATGGCTGCAACCAAAAAATGGCCGGGCGTTGTGGCGGGCGCCTGTGGACCCAGCTACTTGGGAGGTGGAAGCAGGAGACTTGCTTGGGCCCAGGAGTTGGAGGTTGCTATGAGCTGTGATGCCATGGCACTCTACCCAGGGGGATAGCTTGAGACTCTGTCTCAAAAAAAAAAAAAAATCCTATTTGGAAATCCTTAACATGTGGGAAACATTCAAAAAGGTGAACAAACTTCAGAAAGTTATTTAAGGTATTGTGCTTTAAAGTTCCTTAATTTAGCCAGTGTGGCCATCAGCTGAGCGTAATGAAGAGTGACTTAGACTTACTTTTGAATATAATCTTCCAGGTTAAGTCAATACAAATGGGTTAACACTGTTTATACCTTTATTCTCAGGGGCTTCTTTTCCAAAAGACACAACCAAAGCAATTCTTTTCCCAAGTAGGTACAGCACATATTTTTCCATTCTCTCAACTTCCTTTTATTCACAAACTAGAAGTCTGTAGCTTAAGTGTTTTGTTTGGTATGTAATACTTCAAAAGTATTAATTAGTGGCCAATATTTAGAAGGAAAGATTTTATAGCACTATTAAAAAATGGATTTCTTGGGGGAGGGGGATTTGGTATCCTAAATGGCAACAATAAACAGAGGTGAGTAGTGGCTACCCCTGGACAGGTGGGCTAGGTGCTGTCCAATTCACCAGTTTTCCCACCAATTCTGCTTTACTCATTCATGTACCATTAGTGTTCCTACTTGTGTTGGTCATTCCTGCTCAATAGCTCATGTCTCCTAGCCATTGGGGCCAAAACGTGCCAAAGCCCTTTAAAAGCCCTAGACGAAGCTGCCTGCCTGTCCTACCAAGTCACCCTGGTAAAGGAACAGACTTTTCTGTAGGTACAGGGCTTTTAGAGCTGAACAATTTCCCAGTCTGATGAAGGAAACTGATAACTACAATATGGCATGATGAGTTAGGTATGACAGAGTAAAGAAAGGGAGCAACAGCAGACCAGGGGAAGTGAAGTGAATCATTTTAATCTTGCCTTATTGACTATTAACGGCCTAGAGAGAAGTCTAAACTCAGACTTCTTCTTTTTTCTTTTTAACCCAGACTTCTGAAGTAAGCTGAAGCCCAAAGAATAAACAGCAAATATAAATACAAACTGTTAAGGCAGAGGGAATAATATGTAAGGCGTGGCTGAAACAATGACTTCATATATTTGGAGAGGAGGGTGACAAGAAACGATAAGTGAAAGACGAAGGTTAAGATATAAGCGAAGTTCAATTTAGGCAGACTCCAGGGAGTCTGGGAGTCAGTCTAAGCAGCCTGAACTTTAATTTAGGGACGACGAGTCACTGCCAAACTTTAAGCAAAGGGTGAAGTCGCTGAGACTGTGAGAAGTAACTCGCCCGATTTATACAATTAAGAACATAACCAGAAAATGAGCTAACTCCTGATTACTTCTAATTAACTCATTCCTCATGAATGAACTACAATTCCCGGCTGTCCCATAGCTACCACCGACCTGCCAATTCAAAGGGCAAAGCGAAGGCTTCTCACTTGCCACTGGCTCTGCGGAGTTAGCCTGAGATTTTAACCGGAACCAGAAAATGACCGCTGCGGGCGCCACCTACCGGCCGGCAAGAGCAAAGCTAAGCCCGGAAAGTCGCAACACCGGAAGGGGCCTGGCTGTTTCCGGGAGTGCTGCATCAGAGTAGAAGCTCAAAGGGAGAGTCTCAAGGGGAAGGTCCGGCAAATTTACCCAGCGCGCTCGGCTCTGAGACGTCGCATGCCCGCTTTTGCGCAGGCGTGGGGGCTACTGCGCAGGCAAGCGCGTACTCAAAAGCGTGCGCGCACTCGCTCTGCGCTTGGCGCACCGGTGCTATTTGGAGGGTGAAGCGTTTGGAGCTGTGACACAGGCTTGTTTTCCGAACTACAATTCCCAGCATGCAGTACCCTTTATTTTAGTGCTAGGTGTGGTTTTTCAGGATAGGATGAAAAGAAACTTAAGAGGCGATGACGTAGCAAAGGAGAAAACACTTAATACGTTGTTTGAGGGCGTCATTTACAGAAGCCCCAGTGGCCTAATGGATAAGGCATTGGCCTCCTAAGCCAGGGATTGTGGGTTCGAGTCCCATCTGGGGTGGAGGAACATTTTTAAACTTAAAATGCTTTTTTCTTTATTAAACAACTACAATAAAATCTGCTAACTTTGTATCACTTTTTCTAACAAGAAACGTGCATATGTGGTTTTATTAGTTGTTGGAGTGTAATTGTCCAGAATCAGCACATTCCTTGTCCTGCAGGATTTTTTAGAAGTCCGACAATACGCTGAATTTTGATATCCCTTTTAGAAATCATTAGAAGAATATCTTCTCAGCGTGTTCTACATCAAATCCACACTCAAGCCCGCGGGGGTCAGCAAGCGGCGTCCTAATGACGTCGTCCGTAAGGACCTCCTTTCCCCACCGCCGGCCTTTCTCAGGTTTTCGGGACCTGGTACTCATTTACATTCGGCCTTCGGTTGCTTTTCTCTTAATTAGTAAGGGCGCCGCTCGGAGTTCGATTAATAGGGTTCGGTAAAACTGGGGAGTGAGCCATCCCGCTGCCAGCTGGTGGAAAGCGGGGGCCGGTCGTCTGGGCCCGACCGTACCATTATGCTCTGGGCGCGGGAGGGCGCGCGACCAGCCGGGGTTTGTGAGGCACCGGGCGCGGAGGACACGAAAATGGCGGCCTTAGGGTCGCCGGCGCGCACTTTGCGAGGCCTTCTGCGGGAGTTGCGCTACCTGAATTCGGCCACCGGCCGACCCTATCGCGACACCGCGGCCTATCGGTACCTCATGAAGGCTTTTCGAACACATCGGGTACGAAAACTACGTCTCGGATGCTCCACGTCCCAGGAAGGGAGGAAGAGTGGGGTCTGAGCGGGGCTGCGGAAGGCTGAGTCTCGCTTCGATCTTTCCGAGGCCGACCCTCCCTCCGAGCCCTGCCCCAGAACCAACTCAGGCCCCAGGCTCTATACTCTGGCCCACACCTGGGGACCTCCCGAGGCCCGGCGGGGCGCAAAGGCCCCCTGGGGACGTCTTTTCTGTCCTCCGAAGGGATGGAGCCGTCCCGAAGGACTTCATTGGCCGGTCTCTGGCCTCTGCGGAGGGAAAGTGGATGGTGGAAATGGAGGGTGAAGGACTGACGATGGGTTTTGTGAAGGGAGGAAGGTCCCTAGACTTTTAAGACCCAGCATCTATCCAACACTCGCCTTTTTCTTACCCTAGAAGAACTATTCAGAGAAGCAAATTTTGGGGAGCAGAAAAGAAAAACTGTAACAAGGTGGGGAACATTGGGAACTTCTTGAAGAGCAGGAACTGTTTTGCTTTTGTATCCCCTGCACCACTTAAGAAAATGGTGCCTTGCAGAGGGTGCTAGAAACTGTAATGAGGTTGTACCATGGGTTACAGCATTAGCTTCATATATGACCAGGAACCTTTTTACTTCTGTAGCATATAAATCTAAACTTAGGGGAGGCCAGCCCTGGGGGAAATATCGCCCTGAAACCCGCAGTTCCATATCCCCCTTGGGAAAGAGCCAGTGGAAGGTACTTTCATTTTTTTTCAAATGGGGCAGCTGAGACCTGTACAAGGAGACGTAGAACAAACAGCTATTCTAGAACCTAGGTTACCTTGCTCCCCAGTAGGATTCTTACATTTAATTCCATTGGTGTTATAAATCTGGCTTGGAAAGAAGCTGCAACCTGTCTAAGAAATGGTAGATTGTTGCAGCCGTATGCTTTAGGAAGGACACTGCCACATGGGGAAAGGGAGACCCATCATTTTGACTGCTGAATTTCTGAGCCATACAAGTCAGAATGCAAAATCTTAAAAATAGACCTCAGCTAGTTTTAAGAAGGTCTCCCACAATATTAGGGACTGTGCTAGGAACTTGGGCTAAACACAAAGAATAAGATGCACTTGGGTCCTGTCATTTATGCAGCTTACACTTCACCTCAGGAGCTATACAATGAAGAACTTAGAACAAACACGTGCTAAAAATATAGAGGACAGGGGGCTAGAGTATAAAGCAGTAGGTAGGGAAAGCTTTCAGGAGGAAATTAACTGGGGGACCTGAAGGATAAATGTAGTTAGCAAGTAAAGGGGCATAGGAGATTTGAAGATTAGATATAAAAGATGCAGAATTGCCAGCCCAGAGGGAAGAGGAATTGAATTGGGAATAGTAGAGTCTTAGGGTGTGAAGGTGAAGTGAGGAAGAGGAGGTGGTTGGCAGAAATTTAAACTTTTGTAAGTGTAATGGGAGGCTGTTCTAAGATTTTTTTTTTTTTTTTGAGACGGAGCCTCAAGCTATCCCCCTGGGTAGAGTGCCATGGCATCACAGCTCATAGCAACCTCCAACTCCTGGGCTCAAGTTAGACTCCTGCCTCTGCCTCCCAAGTAGCTGGGACCACAGGCGCCAGCCACAATGCCCAGCCATTTTTTGGTTGCAGCCATCATTGTTGTTTGGCGGGCCTGGGCTGGGGATTCGAACCCGCCACCTTAGGTGTGTACATGGCTGGCGCCTTAGCTGATTGAGCCACAGGTGCCGAGCCTGTTCTGAGATTTTTTAAGGTGACATGATTACTCTTGAGACTTGGTAATGGCTCTGAAATTCCTTGGAAATACATACAAAATTCATGCTAAAAATTCTAGAAACAGCACTCTCTAGAATGCATATGAGGATATGAAGTATGGATTCTACTCCCTTCTAGCTTAGAGCTAACTCATTGACTCTCCCCATTTTCTCTATCCTTTCCATAGGGAGAGAGGAGAATCTTAACTTTCTTATTTTGAAAAATGTTGTGTTTAATGTATGGACTCTTTAGGTGTCCATGGTTCATTACTGACCCTCGTGACTCCTCATGACTCAGGCTCAGGTGAATCAAGATCGGTATTCTTCTATATTAACCTCTAATTCCTGTTTCAAATACTAAAGATTTAGTTTTATATAGTAGAAATAGATGTCACCTTTTGTTAATAGTACTTGACATTGGTAGTATACTCTCATAAAAATCTTAATTAAGAAGTTAAATTTAGCTGGTTACAGTGGCTCCATCTGTAATCCTAGAACTTTGGGAGGCCAAGGTGAGAGGATCACTTGAGTCCAGGAGTGAGAACAGCCTGGGCAACATAGTGAGATTCCCATATCTACAAAAAATAGAAAAATTAGCCAGGTAAGTGTAGTAGCATGTGTTGTAGTTCCAGCTACTCAGGAAGCTGAGGCAGGAGGATCACTTGAGCCCAGGAGTTTGAGGTTGTAGTGAGCTATGATCATATCACTGTACTCTAGCCAGGGTGACAAGAGTAAGACTATCTTAAAAAAAAAAAAAAGGTTGTGCCACATTAACCAATGCCACAGAAACATAAACTAAAACAGATCCTTCATTTTTTTTTTTGAAAGTTATATATTTCTTAGGTGAAATTACTGATCAGTGACCTGATTATACTTACCATATCTGCCAATAACCAACCACTGAATGTTTCTGGGCCTTAGTTTCCTTATTTGTAAAATGAAGGCGTTGAAACTAGATGTCTTCTTCCAGTATTAAAATATAGGGACTTCCATTGGCAGTTGAATGTCAGCAGAAGTTAACTGTGAGATTTCCAACTTGTGCCTACTCCCTGGCAGATTCCAAAGGCATATTTGGAGTCTGCGTAAATAGTGGCAGCTTTTCCTTTTGCCAGTGTGCAAGCTTTAGTAAGAGCTGTGATTAAATTGACTAAAGGCAGTTTGGGGTGAGCTATTGAGTGCCCTGAGATTGTTTATGTCCTCAGTATCAGTTGTCTATACCCACTGGAATCTAGGGGCCTTATTTACCTTATTCAGTTAGATCTTCAAGAGAATAAGGGAGTGAAAGAAGGCAGCTTGTTTATACAGCAAAAGATCATCAGTGCTAAACAAGTGCTGAACAAGAGTGGGTCCCTGGAGGCTGGGCGAGGTGGCTCATGCCTGTAATCCTAGCACTCTGGGAGGTCCAGGTGGTTGGATGGCTTGAGTTTACAAATGGTAGACCAGTCTGAGCAAGAGTGAGTTCCCATCTCTAAAAACTAGATGGGCATTGTGGTGGGCATCTGTAGTCCCAGCTACTTGGAAGGCTATCTCTTCAGCCTAAAAGTTTGAGGTTGCTGTGAGCTGTGATGCCAGGGGACTCTACCAAGGGTGACAGAGTGAGACTCTGTCTTTTAAAAAAAAAAAAAATTTGAAATAATATTGGAGAATTACATTATCTCTGAGGTATTGAGGTCCATGTTAATTATCTCCCTCTGAAGATGAATGTGAAGAGAAATTGTGAATCAGGGTACAACAGAATCAAGAAGAAAGTTGAGCAGAGGACAATTACTGTATTAATGAAGTCATGGGAGCTAAAAGAAAAAATATATATATAGGGAGGCTGGGTGCAGTAGCTCACACCTGTAATCCTAGCACTCTGGGAGGCCGAGGCCAGTGGATTGCTGGAGCTCATGAGTTTGAGACCAGGTGCAGCAAAAGCGAGACCCCCATCACTACTAAAAATAGAACAACTAACGCAAGAGAATTTCTTGAACCCAAGAGTTTGAGGTTGTGGTGATCCATGATAATACCATGGCACTCTGCCAAGGGTGACAGTTTGAGACTGTATCAAAAAGAAAAATATATAGGGACATTTGATGAAACTCCTTTTAAACAGCCTCTGATTAACTGGAAGTGAGCTGAAGTGTATTAAGTATACACTTATTCATAGTATTTCTTCTGGGCAATTGACTTTCCCTCTGGAGAATGCTAGTTTATTATTTCTTTCTTTGTGGACCTGTATCTGTTAGCTGGGGTGTTAATGGAATTTCTAACTTGTTGCTTCTCCAGGTCACCAGTGAGAAATTATGCAGAGCAAAACATGAGCTTCATTTCCAAGCTGCCACCTATCTCTGCCTCCTGCGCAGCATCCGGGAACATATAGCCCTTCATCAGGAATTTCATGGCAAGGGTGAGCGCTCAGTGGAGGAGTCTGCTGGCTTAGTGGGTCTCAAGTTACCCCAGCAGCCTGGAGGGAAGGGCTGGGAGCCATGAACATGGAGAGTTTCCCCGGATGCTGCATTCATACAAGAATTTAATCATGTCTACCAATATGTATTTATCATTAAATTTTTTTTTAATTTTAAGGGTTTTTTTCTGTAATTTTGTTGACTGAATGGTTCTTAGAGGAATTAACTGGAGGTTTCTTCATTACTTTCAGTGAATTTACTGAACTTCTCATGCTAGCCTTTTGTTTTAATGAATTCATATGTTATAAAATAAAAGCAAGGCCTCTTGTCTTGTCCCTCTTCCCTCCCCTCTTCTATCTCTATTGCCAAGTAGTAACTATTACTAACAGTTGATGTGCATCCTTCCAGATATTTCCTATGCATTTATATACAATTACACATAGAAATCTTATTTTAAAAATACACAAATATGTGTTAGGATCCTGACAGAAATAGATGGCATACTCAAATAGGGTTATTGAGGAGGATTAAAGGGATATATAAAGATTTGGGCTGATTTGAGGTCAAGACATGACCCTAAGGGGCTAACAATATCCGGGAACTTTTGCCTCCCTAGGCCTGACAAGCCCTGGCCCTCAGACGGAGGAAATGACCACAGGTCAACTATAGTACACAGGACGGATGTTCAGAGAGAGGGGTAGGGAATGAGCTAAATGACATCTACTTATTAATCTTGTCAAATGGTTTTTCCTCTTGAATTCCCTAGCTTGGTGAATGGCTCTGCCATGCACTTGGCTAATCAAGTGAAAAACTTGGGCTTCATTTGGTATTTATCTTTTCTCACTCATCACATTCAACCAGTCAGCAATTTCTGCTTCTACTAGCTCTAACAGCCTTCTCATCATCTCTGTCTCCACTGACTCTGCTCTAGTTCAAGCATTGATAATCTTATGGCTGAACCATTAAAAAACTTTCTAAATGGTCCCTTTGCTTTTAATTTCCTTAATTCCTCAAATAAAAATTATTCTTTTTCTGTAAACTGCCAACACTTCTTTATTTGTGGCCCCTTTATGACATAAATGTATGTTGGTTTCTTCTGGTAGATTTATAAATTCTTCCTGGACTGTAAGGTCTAAAGAGTGAGGACCATGTCTGTCTTCCTTGTGGTTTCCAAAGCACCTTCCACAGTGATGTACATGTAGCATGTATTAAAATATTTTTAAAATGGATAGCTCAGGCTGGGTGCCCGTAGCTCAGCCCCATGCACTGGGGCGGGGCATGTGGGTTTGAACCTGGCCTGAGCCTGCTAAACAGACAAAAAAATAGCCGGGCATTGTGGCAGGTGCCTGTAGTCCCAACTACAAGGGAGGCTGAGGCAAGAGAATTGCTTGAGCCCAAGAGTTTGAGGTTGTGAACTGTGACATAATGACACTACTGAGGGCTATGTAATGAGATTCTGTCTCAAAAAAAAAAAAAAAATGGATAGCTCAGTTCCATTCACTAGGAGTAGTACAATCTCAACAAGAGAACTATTCATCAACATTTCCAAATGCCATCTTTTTCCTATAAGAGGTTAACATTAAAATAATAGTATTAAGGGGTCATGTAGGGCGGTCCCTGTGGCTCATTGAGTAGGGCACCAGCCCAGTATACTGAGGGTGGTGGGTTCAAACCCCGCCCTCGCCAGCTAAAACAGCAGTGGCAACTGCAACAAAAATAGCTAGGCATTGTGGCAGGCACCTGTAGTCCCAGCAACTCGAGAGCCTGAGGCAAGAGAAATTGCCCTAGCCCAAGAGCTGGAAGTTGCTGTGAGCTGTGATGCTACAGCACTCTACCTGAGGGCGACAAAGTGAAACTCTGTCTCTAAAAGAGAGAGAGAAAAAAAAAAAAAGAGGTCATATAACCATTTATCCAATTGAACAGATCAAAAAAAGGGCACCAGCCATGTTCACCAAGGCCGGCTGGTTGGAACCTGGCCTGGCCCTGCTAAACAATGACAATTGCAACAAAAAAAATAGCAGCCAGGTGTGGGTGGCGCCTGTGGCTCAAAGGAGAAGGGCGCCAGCCCCATATGCCACCTGTAGTTCCAGCTACTTGGGAGCCTGAGGCAGGAGAATTGCTTAAGCTCAAGAGTTTGAGGTTGCTGTGAGCTGTGATTTTACAGCGCTCTTGAGTGAGACAGACTGTCTAAAAAAAAAAAGGTTTATTTTTTTAGATTTGTATTAATATTATCTGAAGATATACTTTGTAAGAGTTAAGAAAGCAAAAGGAGGATAGTTTGATGTTTTGATTTCCTTTGTTGTTACAATATTGTGTACGTAAATATTTTTCAAGAAAGAGATTTGAGGCAGAATTGCCTAATGGTAAGAAATATGGCTTTTAAGTCATACTGATTTATTCCACCTTTATAATTTACTTGCTGTGTGATCTTGGGCAGGCTGGTTGACCAGTGCTTGTTCCATCTTTTATAAAATGGGAATGCCAACATGGTGGTTGCAATAAATGAGAATGTTTTACATAGAACTCTTGTATAATGAGTGCCTGAGGAAAAAAACTTACCATTTTCATCTTTTTACTTTATTCTCATTCTTTTTTTTTTGAGACACAGCCTCAAGCTGTTGCCCTGGGTAGAGTGCGGTGGCATCACAGCTCACAGCAACCTCAAACTCTTGGGCTTAAGCAAATCTCTTGCCTCAGCCTCCCAAGTAGCTGGGACTACAGGCGCCCACCACAATGCCTGACTATTTTTAGAGATAGGATCTTACTCTTGCTCAGGTTGGTCTTGAACCTGTGAGCTCAGGGTATTCCATCCACCTCGACCTCCCAGGGTGCTAGGATTAGGCTTCTAGTTTTTTTACCATAGGAAAGATATTTTTTTTTTTAACTGAATGGTAACTATGTGCATTAATGCACTTCTGGGGTACAGTGTGGGGTTTTTACACACAATCCAAAACACTTCCATCAAACTGGTTATTTTCTTATTGTTTTAAAACCTTCACATTCTACTCTTAGATTCACTTGTACCCAGGCTTCTAGTTTTAATGTGATATATTCCTTATCATATTCGATTTTCCTGTCTCTTTTACCCCTTTTTAAACTTTAACTGTTTCCTCTCACTGGTTTCTCTTATTAGCATTTAAACATGCTAGGACCTTCCTCCTAAAAACTACTCTGCCTCTATCAACTTTTTCAGCTACTACCTTCTCTTGTTTCTCTTTATAAACTGAATGTATTCAATGGCTTGAATAAATTATCTTCCCTTGCTACATTTTAAAAACAAAATAAGTTATATCAAAGTAAAATTTATAGATAATAAATATACCTATTTTAAGTGTCCAGGTCGATGGAGTTTGACAAATGAGTGTACTTGTGTAATAAACATCTCAGTAAAACTAAGTAACATTTCCATCACTCCAAAAAGTTCTCTTGTGTCCTTTGTAGTCAATTCCCTTTCTCCACACCCCATCCCAGGCAACCACTAACCTGCCTGCTATCACTATAGGTTAGTGTGGCCTGTCCTAATATTTTATCCAAATGCTATCTTATAGTATGCACTCTTCTGAGTCTGCTTCTTTTGCTTAGCATACTGATGTTGAGGTTAGTAAACCACATTGCCTGTGTCCATTTTCTGTACCTATTGCTCATTCACCCTCGTGTACTTTCTGCTCTGCACCAAAACTGCCTCTCGCGGGATTACAAATGACCTTCGGGCCACTAAACCCAGTGAATCCTATCATTTCTTGTTCTCTAGGAAGCATTTGACATTCACTATTCCCTCCTTTTCCCTTGGCTTTGATGACATTACATTCTTCTAGCCACTTGTTTTCAGTTTCCAGTTCTATATCTCCCTTATATGTTGGTGTTCCTCAGGGTTCAGACCTAGGGCTTTAACTCACACTGTATGTGCTTCCCCCGGCATGATCCCCTCTATTCCCAAAGGCTTCAGTTATCCTCAATGTGCTGATAACTCCAGTTCAGGATCCCGCACCCCCGAGCCAAACTGAAGACCTGTATGTCCTGCTGCCTGGCAGACAACACCACTCAGATAACTTAGTGTCCAAAATGGAATCTCATCATGTTTCCCTATAATTCCTTCTAAGTTCAATGATACTTTTCCTTAGCTTCAAGACAGAAATCTCGGGTTTTTGTGTTTTTCTTTTTTGTTTTTTTTTTGAGACATAGTGTCACTTAGTCATCCTTGGTAGAGTGCCCTGGCATCACAGCTCCCAGCAACCTCAAACTCTTAGGTTCAAGTGATTCTCTTACCTCAGCTTTCCAAGTAGCTGGGACTACAGGCGTCCTCTACAACACTTGGCTGCTTTTTTTAGAGACAGGGTTTTGCTCTTGCTCAGGAGGTCTCAAACCCATGAGCTCCAGCAATCTACTCACCTTGGCCTCCTGGAGTGGTAGGATTACAGGTGTGAGCCACCATGCCTGGCCACAAATCTGTTATTGAATGATTCCTTTACTTCATATCCTCAGTTAAACAATCACTAAATTAGATTCTGTCTCCTAAGAATCTCTTGACTCTGTTGCTATTATCCTAGTCTAAACCTCTTACATCTTGCATCTCTTCCCTTAACCACTGCCCTCCCCAATGGTTTCTTTGATTCCAAACTTGCTCTCTCCATTTTCCACTATGTACAGATCTGATCTGATCACAGTCCTACTTATAGCCCTTGCCATGCCAAACCTTTTTAGCCTCATCTCTACTCTTTCCTGAATATGACAGTCCAGCCATATAGAAATTCAGTTCTTAGAAGTTGTGATCTTTATTTCAACATTTGGCCATTCCGGATGCATGGAAAACTTTTTCTTCAATCATACCACTCCATTCCCTAGCTATTTCATATTCATTCTTCAAGAATTTCAGGTTGGCTCAGCGCCTGTGGCTCAAGTGGCTAAGGCGCCAGCCACATACACCTAAGGTGGCGGGTTCAAATCCAGCCCGGGCCTGCCAAACAACAATGATGGCTGCAACCAAAAAGTAGCCGGGCGTTGTGGGGGGCACCTGTGGTCCCAGCTACTTGGGAGGCAGAGGCAGGAGACTTGCTTGAGCCCAGGAGTTGGAGGTTGCTGTGAGCTGTGATGCCATAGCACTCTACCCAGGGGGATAGCTTAAGGCTCTGTCTCAAAAAAAAAAAAAAGAATTTCAGGTTAAATTTCCCTTTCTCTGTTTTCTTCCTTCAACAAGCATATATGAATGCCTACTATGTGTTTGCCACTGTCTTAGGTAAACTGTTTTTACCCTTAAAAAAAGTAAAAGTGGGCCAGTCATGGTGACTGAAGCCTGTAATCCTAGTACTCTGGGAGTCTGAGGTGGCTGGATTAATTAAACTCAGGAGTTCAAGACCAGCTTGAGCAAAAGCAAGATTCCATCTCTGCTAAAATAGAAAAATTAGCCAGACATGGTGGCGCACACCAGTAGTCCCAGCTACTTGGCAGGCTGAGGCAAGAGGATTGCTTAAACCCATGAGTTTGAGGTTCCTGTGAGCTATGATGATGTCACAGCACTCAGCCGAGACCAGATTGACACTCTGTCTCAAAAAAAAAAAAATTTATTTTTAATTCCTCTATCTTTAATAGACCAATTAACTAGCTCTTTCAGTTTAGGGGTGGCTCTTGCTATTTCTTTCTACAAGCTTTAGATATTAAAGCATTTCCACTTATTTTCACTAGAATTGAGTATATTTCTGGCTATAAAGTAGAGTTACTAGTATTTTGCTGTCAGGGTGTTAGGGATACAGATATGAACATGTGATAAGAACAGGATGTTCATAAACTAGGGTGATGTAGAAGGAAAAGAAATTTATGATGTTTGAAACTAAAGGCAGGCTGATCCAAAGTATATTGTTTTAAGTTTTTAATTCATTTGACTAAAAGATATACTTTTCACAGAATTTTAATTTCTTTTTTTTTTTTTTTTTTTAAGACAGAGCCTCAAGCTATCCCCCTGGGTAGAGTGCCATGGCATCACAGCTCACAGCAACCTCCAACTCCTGGGCTCAAGCGAGTCTCCTGCCTCCGCCTCCCAAGTAGCTGGGACCACAG
>CAUYQV010012638.1:0-12955 GCA_963574575.1 Galagoides demidoff | reverse complement strand
CCTGTGGTCCCAGCTACTTGGGAGGTGGAGGCAGGAGACTCGCTTGAGCCCAGGAGTTGGAGGTTGCTATGAGCTGTGATGCCATGGCACTCTACCCAGGGGGATAGCTTGAGGCTCCGTCTCAAAAAAAAAACAAAAAACCAAAAAAGCAGTTCTTGATACTTCTTTTTTTTTTGAGACAGAGTCTTATTATGTTGCCCTCGGTAGAATGCTGAGGCGTCACAGCTCACAGCCACCTCTGACTCTTGGGCTCAAGCAATTCTCTTGCCTCAACCTCACAAGTAGCTGGGGCTACAGGCACCTGCCACAACACCTGCTATTTTTTTTTTTTTATGTAGTTTTTGGCCGGGGCTGGGTTTGAACCTGCCTCCTCCGGCATATGGGGCTAGCACCCTATTCCTTTGAGCCACAGGAGCCACTCATCACCTAGCTGTTTTTGTTGTCGTCATTGTTATTGTCATTGTTGGGTAGCAGGCTTAGGCTGGGTTTGAATCTGCCTTCTTCAGTATTACGTGGCTGGTGCCCTACCAGTGAACTATAGGTGCTGAGCCAGTTATTGATACTTCCTATATACTCTACTACTAGCCCCTCCCCCACCCAGGAAAAAGAACAGTTCTCTTATTAGGGCTGAATCCAAGCCTTTTTTTGCTAAGACATCTATTTAGGCATCTGATTGAGTTTCATGGCACCTTTTATATTTGTATTCCAATTTTCTCTTCTTAAATTTTTAAATCAGTGTTTGTTACTTTCACATTATTACCAATTGCTATATAGAGCTATACCATTTTCTGAAGTACTTTTGTACTTATTAGTGTCCTGCTTTCTGAGCTGTATAGCATCTTCTGTTCCCAAAGGTACCTATATCATCATCAAGGATATTTCACAAAACAAGGCCCCAAAGTAGCCTATATAGTGGATATTTTTCTAAGGTAGCAATTTAGAAAAATTTTAATTACTTGTTTTTTTTTTTTTTTATTACTCTCTGAAAGCCATTAAGTTTATCTATTAGGCTTTCAGTGCCCTGTGTGATCTATTAGGATGCTTTTTCAGTACCAAGGAATAATTATTTTTCTTGCATATTAGTGATTAGCATTTTAAATAAGGGTGCTGGTTGTCCATTATTAAATGTGTAATACACATTTAAAATTGGGATTTTTAAGAGCAGAGATCGTTTTTAAAAATTATATTTTAAAAACCATTTGCTGTGTTTATAAATGGGGAGATTCTTCTTGGTTTCTTACAGAATTTCAAGATATACTGAAGTTAAATTATAGTTTTGTATTTTATATATTTATCTGTCTGGAGAACTGTTTTCATAATATTGTTAAAGACATTCATGATTCCAAAAAGTTTAAGGTCTATCACTTGGAATAAGAAAGGAGAAAACATATGCACTCTTGTGAGAGACTACAGTTGTCTCTAAGTTTGTTTTAATTTGCTTGATGAAAAGGGCTGAGAGTATCTATTTGCTTTAGAATATTTTTATTATTGTTTTTTCCTGTAATGGGAAACTGCAGAAACAAGAGATTTCCGTTTGGAGATAAGTAACCCTGACAGTCTAAGACATATCATAGCACTTAAAAAAAATACTCTCCTATTTTACCATGTTTATTTAAAATGATACAGATGTAAATCTTCAGTAGTCATAATAAAATGTGAAAAATTCTGAAGCTTGAATCATCTGAGTAGGTCTAAGTAATATACTTGTAGAATGAGTGTCTAGTAGCAAGTGCTAAACAGTTATGGATTATTGATCCTCTTCTGTAACCAAACTGGGTTACTAAGAAGCAAAGCAGAAAGGAAGCTGTGCGTCCAAAGGAGCTCTGCACGAGCAGAGTAGTGGTAAAGTTTTTTGTTAGCCGTTTAATAGAACGGCATTTTATTATTTGATAAACATGCTATATATTCTTTAAAACATTATTTTCTTTTTCTTTTTTTTTTTTTTGAGACAGAGACTCAAGCTATCCGCCTGGGTAGAGTGCCATGGCCTGTGATGGCACTCATAGCAACCTCCAGCTCCTGGGCTCAAGCTAGTCTCCTGCCTCTGCCTCCCAAGTAGCTGGGACCACAGGCGCCCGCCACAACGCCCGCCATCTATCTTTTGGTTGCAGCCATCACTGTTGTTTGGCGGGCCCGGGCTGGGGATTCGAACCCGCCACCTTAGGTGTATGTGGCTGGTGCCTTAGCCAATTGAGCCACAGGCGCCAAGCCTAAAACATTATTTTCAACATAGCACAGAAGAAGCCTAAAATAAGAATTTCAGGTTACTTACCCACATATAGTATCATTTTCAAAGCAGGCCAAAAAAACATTACATTTTCTTTTCTTTCTTTCGTTTTTTTTTTTGAGGCAGAGTCTCACTCTGTTGCCCTGGGTAGAATGCTGTGGCATCACAGATCACAGTACCCTCAAACTCTTGGGCTTAAGTGATTCTCTTGCCTCGGCCTCCCAGGTAGCCAAGTAGCTAGGGCTATAGGAGCCTGCTACAACTCCTGGCTATTTTTTTGTTGCAGTTTGTTGCAGTTTGTTTAGGAGGCCTAGGCTGGGTTTGAACCTGCCAGCCTGGGTGTATGTGGCAAGCACCCTACCCACTGAGCTATGGGTGCTGCCATGCCATTACATTTTTTTATGAATTCTTAGTCAAAACACTGAAATAACTTACTCAGACTTCATAGTTGCTGCTTTTCTCTTTAACATAATCTGCTTATATTTAGTTACAGCAAGAGAATGCTTGGAAAACAGCGGTTGTGGGGTATTTGAAGTCACGTTTTCTGTGTTGGCACATAGCAGTCAGTAGATGTTTCTTGAATGAATTTGTTAGTTTGTCCATTCATTCATTCAAGACAGGATATTACTCTTGCCACCGAGGCTAGAGTGCAGAGGTGGGATCATGGCTCATCATTGCAGCCTCTAAGTCCTGGACTCAAGCAGTCCTCCAACATCAGCCTCCTGAGTAGCTGAAATTACAGGCACATGCACCACACCCAGCTAAATTTTAAATTTTTTAAGAGATGGGGTCTTGCTATGTTTCCCGGGCTGGTCTCAAACTACTGGCCTCAAGCAGTCCTCACTCTTGGCCTCCCAAGTTGCTAGGATTATAAGCATGAGCCACTGCACCTGGCCTTCTTCAAATATATACATATACATATGTAGCAAGAGAGATATTTTTAATGTTAATATTCTGAAAGAAATAACCAATGTCAGCAGCCTCACAAGTATGAAATATTTTTATAGAAAAGTAAAGGACAGGGGTGCCAAAGTATGGGAGGACATAAGGAGTCAAGCCCCCTGAGAAAAGCAGGCAGAATTTGGGATGGATGGGGGCATTTTTTGCGGGGGGCAGAGTTCATGGTTCATAGATGTATCAAATTTCCAGATGGGTCTGTGGGCTATTAAATGATTAAGAATCAATGTTGTAGAGGTTATGAGTTTCAAGCTTCAAAGATCAGGAAAACATTGAATCAAATGGCTTTTGGCAGAAAATAGGTGACTGACTATGTTAGGGTATTTTTAGTTTCTTATGATAGAAACCTGCTCAAATAAGCTTATGTAAAAGAAGAATTCATTGGTTTATGTTTTTTGTTTGTTGCGGCGGGGGTGGGGTGGGGTTGTTTGTTTGTTTTGACCAGGCTAGAGTGCCCTGGCATCAGCCTAGTTCACAGCAACCTCAAACTCCCCTGGGTTCAAGTGATCCTTCTGCCTCAGCCTCCCAAATAGCTGGGAGGCCAGTCACAGGCCACCATGCTTGGCTTCTTTTTCTATTGCTTGTAGAGTTGGGGCTTCACTCTTGCTCAGGCTGGTCTCAAACTCTTGAGCTCAAGCAATCCTCCAGCTCTGGACTCCCACAGTGCTAGGATTACAGGCACGCGGCCCAGCTTCATTGGTTTATGTTAACTTAGATAAACAAACAGACAAAAACACTGAGAAAATTGTGGCTCCAGGAACTTCTGATTCCAGATACTTAAATGGTGTCTAGGGCTTTTCTCACTCTTGCTCTTTTTTTTTTTTTTTGGAGACAGAGCCTCAAGCTGTCCCCCCGGGTAGAGTGCCATGGCATCACAGCTTATAGCAATCTCCAACTCCTGGGCTCAAGCAAGTCTCCTGCCTCAGCCTCCCAAGTAGCTGGGACTACAGGCGCCCGCCACAATGCCGGGTCATTTTTTGGTTGCAGCTATCATTGTTGTTTGGTGGGCCAGGGCTGGGGATTCGAACCCTCCTCCTTAGGTGTATGTGGCTGGCGCCTTAGCCAATTGAGCCACAGGCGCCAAGCCACTCTCACTCTTGCTCTTTAGTTTTCTCTATATTGGCTTTAGTCTGAGGCCTGCTCTTCTACATTGGAAAAAGATGCCAGTCTGCAGCTTAAACCTGCTAGGTTTTTATTTAGAGTTAAGATCCCAGAGAAAGAGAAGGTAGCATTCTTCCTAATAACTGGTGTATGTCCCAGAGAGGACTCTGACAAGTCTGGTTTTAAGACATATACCCATGTGTAGGGAGATGGAGTCATCACCAGTTAAATTACATGGACTGAATATAATTAGGATAAAACTGGGGAGAGGAGGCGCAGTGGGTGCTCTTAGTACGGTGGTTACGGCGCCTGCCACATGCATCAGGGTGGTGGGTTGGAACCTGGCCCCAGCCAGCTAAACAACAATGACAACTGCAACAAAAAATAGCTGGGCATTGTGGTGGGTGCCTTTAGTCCCAGCCACTAGGGAGGCTGAGGCAAGAGAATTGCCTAAGCCCCAGAGTTGGAGCTTGCTATGAGCTGTGATGCTGGCACTCTACCCAGGGCGACATAGTGAGACACTGTCTCAAAAAAGAAAAAAAAAAAGAGAAAAAAAAACTGGGGAGAGGAAATTCCCCGAAGGAAAGCAATGTGTAAGACAAAAACAGTGTCCTCTACAGCGACTGAAAAGTTTGAGGATAAACTAGATAATGGACTAAAAATTTCATATTAAATCTAGGGTGTATTCAGTGATATCTAAATTTTTTTGCAAATTATGTATTTTTTTCTTCATGGATTTCAGTTTTTTACTCTGAAAGTTTTATTCGTTTATTTGTTCATTTGTTTAACAATATTTGCGAGCCTGCTGTACTACTTTTGTAGTCTTTGCACTAGGAATATATCCATGAACGAAATAAAAATTCCTGCCTTTGTGGAACCTATATTCTGGTAAGGACAGGCAGATAATACATAAGATAAATTAATAAAATGCATAGCATGTTAGATGGGGCTAAATGTTCTGAAGAAAATAAACAGTGAGAAGAAATAGGAAGTAGGCGTTGCAATTTTAAATAGGACGGATGAGGAAGGTCTCACCAAGAAGGTGACATTTGAACAAAGATATGGAAGAGGTGAGGAGGGAACCATTTAGATATCTGGAGGAAAAGGATTTCAGTCAGGCAGAAGCAAGAGCAAAGGCTTAGAGTGCTGGAGGAACTGTGCAAATAGGCTCAGATTAGAATAGGAAGGAGAGAGGAGTAAGAGAAATAGGGGCTAAGGTTAAAGAAGTTAGAGCAGGAGGGGCAGATTGTGTAGACTGGGAGACTGTGGTAAATAATATAAACCATCAGAGGATTTTGAGCAGAGGAATAAATTGATCTGATTTACTTTTTTTTTGCAGTTTTGGCCAGGGCTGAGCTTGAACCCACCACCCCCTATATATGGGGCTGTCACCATACTCCTTGAGCCTCAGGCGCCACCATAGTTTTTTCTTTTTCTTTTTCTTTTTTTTTTTTTTTCTTTTGAGACAGAGCCTCAAGCTATTGCCCTGGGTAAAGTGCTGTGGCATCACAGCTCACAGCAACCTCCAACTCCTGGGCTCAAGCAGTTCTCCTGCCTCTGCCTCCCAAGTAGCTGGGACTACAGGCACCCACCACAACGCCCGGCTATTTTTTGGTTGTAGCTCGAATCCAGCCCGGGCCGGGTGTTTGGCAGGCCTGGACTGGATTCGAGCCCACCAGCTCAGGGGTATGTGGCTGGCGCCTTGGCTGCTTGAGCCACAGGCGCTGAGCCACTTTTTTTTTTTAGATATAGAGTCTCACTTTATTGCCCTTGGTAGAGCGCCGTGGCATCACAGCTCATAGCAACTTCCAACTCCTGGCTTAGGCAATTCTCTTGCCTCAGCCTCCTAAGTAGCTGGGACTACAGGTACCCACCACAATGCCTGGCTACTTTTGGTTGCAGTTTGGCCAGGGCTGGGTTCAAACCTGCCACCCTCAGTATATGGGGCTGCTGAGCCACAGGCGCTGCCTGATCCGACTTACTGTTTTTGGTTGTTGTTGTTGCAGTTTTTGGCCGGGGCTGGGTTTGAGCCTGTCACCTCCAGTATATGGGGCCGGTGCCCGACTGCTTGAGCCACAGGCACTGCCCGATCTGACTTGCTTTTTAAAGGATCCCCTAACTATTATAATGAGAAAGCACTGTAGAGGGGGAAGGGTAGAAGTAAGGAGATCAATTAGGAGGTGATTGCAGTTGCAGTTATCTAAGCAGTAGCTAATGGTGGCACAGACTGGCGTGCTGGTGGAGATGATGAACTGTGGTCATATCTGAAGGTAGATGTGCTTGATGGATTAGATATGAGTATATGAGGTAATAGAGAAACAGAAGAGTGCAAGTTTTTGGCCTGAACAAATTGACCATAGTGATTTAATGAGTTAGAGAAGACCAGGAAAGGAGCAGGTTTTCACATGCTA
This sequence comes from Galagoides demidoff, assembly GCA_963574575.1. Lineage (NCBI taxonomy): Eukaryota > Metazoa > Chordata > Mammalia > Primates > Galagidae > Galagoides > Galagoides demidoff. The sequence continues at coordinate 6,259 of CAUYQV010012638.1, read as the reverse complement.
AATTTAAGATGTTAGAGTTCAGGTCTAGGCTACAGATTCAAATTTGGAAGTTGTCAGCATATAGTTAGTATTTAAAGCCATGAAACTGAATGGAATTACCAGGCAATAAGTATAATAAACATAGAAGAGAAAATGTGTCCAAGGACTGAACATTCCAATGTTCAGAAATTAGGGAGAAGACCAGGTAACATCAAAGAAGACCAAAAGGAAACCGCTAGTAAAGTAGAAGGAAATCAAGGAAAAGTCCTAGCAGCCAAATGAAAAAAAAATGTTTTAAAGAGGATTGAGTGATCATTCGTAAAATGTTACTGATAAAACAATTATGATAAAATTGAGATTTGAAGATTTTATTTAACAGAAATCCCCTTGACAAGAACAGTTTTAGTAAATTAGATTTGATTGGTGGAAGTATTCATTAGCACATGCCCTTTTCTTAGGGATTTCAATTCCATGGTTTAGAATGAATCTCCAAGACTATTAATCACATAATCATTTAACAAATATATATTGATTATTCCATAATTCTTTTGTTCTCTTATACATGTTACGGATTAAAAAATCTGAATTCAAAATAAATATGCAGGGGTACTGGTTAAAGGATTTATGTATTTTTAGTAAGAAGAAGTATGTATGACTTTGGAATGCCTATTATATGAAGTGGAAATACCTTAAAATGAGCAAATTATTTTGTCATATTTTTCCTTCTACAGTTGCAAGTTTTTTAATTTAATTTTTACAGAAAAACTAAAAATCAACTCAAGGTCATGATTCTGAGATCACTTTTAAGTTAATACTACCTGTGATTATTGATACTGAGAAACATAGGAGTTACAAATGTAAAAAAGATTTTATTTCTTTGATGAAAATATAAATTGTTCTTCCTTATTAGAAATTCATTGAATTTGAAGACTCTCAAGAACAAGAAAAAAAGGACTTACAGACCCGAGTGGAATCTTTAGAATCTCAAACAAGACAACTTGAACTCAAAGCAAAAAACTATGCTGACCAGAGTAAGTAAAAATACCTCTCCTCATAAGTGCACATTAAAGAGTGGACTCAAATAGTGCAGTGACTCATCCTGACCATTTGATGAAGGTTCTAAAGATGTGCCTGAAAGATTGTCAGCCCCAAAGCAAGAGTTAGACCTGGGAACTAGAGTCACTTTTTTTTCATTCACATTTCACATGGTGTGTGGAAATGACTAAAGTTACCTATAAGGCTCATTTCTTCAATTTAGCTCTCAGCCTTTGTTTGTAGTTAACATTATGCTATATCCATTATGCAGGTATGCAGATCATTTCTTCCAATTTTGATCAAGGGCACAAAGTTCCATTGTTTCTGTATTGCTTTGAAATGTAAAAATGTAAGAAAAACTCAAGCTTTGAAGTTTGTATAAAAATACTGAATTCTTTTTTTTGTTTGTTTGTTTCTTTCTAATGGAAAAGTGAGGGCATTTAGGGGAACAGACCTTCATTTTTCAGAGTTATTTTAAATATTTCATATATTCTTGATTTTTAAAGTAATTATTATTTCAAACCTCAAGGATGATTTTTTTCCTTCTTGGCTAATAAAATAGACTTAATTATGTCAAAATTAGAGAAGAAATGATGAGGAGGAACTTTGGTTTATTTTCATTGTCTGATAGAGGTAGACCAAAAGCTATCTGCTTTTCCTCCCAACATAGTAAACTTTCAGAATCCTAGGGAGCAAAAGATGGCCAGGCAGTTACTCTTTCCACATTGTTCATGAAGGCTACCTATATATAGTGAGTGATACCAGCTGTTTAAGATGCTATCCTTTGTGATAGATAACCTTCACCATAAGGCTTCCAGAGTGTGCGAGGACTGACCACTCCCTCTATAACACTGGAAGGGCCTACTAGGGCTCAAACAAAATCATTGGGAATCTAGAGTTCAAGCAATCTGGAATTCGAGAGCTCACATGACTATTAAGCAGTTGTCGTAGAAGAGAGCCAAATGGATGTTTGGTAACAGAAGTTGAGTGAAATAAAATGAGACATGTGCTGTGTCTTTGTACTTTTAGGCTGATAGATATCTAGAGTTTTATACCCTTCCTTTGTTAAATACACAGAGTGACTTTTATGATCTTGCTGTAGAAATTTGAGGTCTGAGTAATGTGGCTCCGATGATGTATTTGTGAATATATGGACTCCCCAGTGCATACACTAACAAGTACATTATTGGAGTCACATTAGTATGAGTATCTCTTATCTGGAAAAATGGCAGTTACAAGCTTTTGGTACATTTCAAGAGTTAACCATTCACTATTCAAAGAAGAAAATTTAGCTACTGGCAATAATATTTTAATCCTAACTTGACCATGCTTTTATATCGGTATAGAGTTTTAGAAGCAAACAATAAAGGCACAGTTGAAAGAACCAGCTTTACTTTCATGGTTAAACATATTAAATTTTCTTCTTGATAGCTGAAGAGTATCAAGTTTTTTGATACGGAAATTTTCTTTATTTGGGATGGAATTCCTTATCTAAAATCCTTTTATACAGTAAGTAATCTACTTCGGTGATCAGGGATATATTAGAGGAAGAATTACCTTATACTTGAAATTGCATTTTTGATACCAAAGTGTCTTAAAACATCTCTCTCAACATTCAAAGGGAGTACAGCTTCTTTTTTCATAAATGTAACTAGAGGGAATTACTGATTCTTTCACATATATATCAGCCCTTTTATTACTAAAATTAAAAATTATGTTTCCTATTCCTTTCTAATAAGTGTAAACAAAATATTGTAGTTTCTTAATTAAGAAATGATCAATTTAGGAGAATATTTTGAGTGTCTCAAATGTGTCTTTCTTGTTGTCTAAGATTTTCTATCCAGTTCAGTGAGTCAACTTTTACAATCGTCATGTGCTTTGAGATGCATCTTCTTATTCCACTCTCTAAAAGTGTTAATTATAACATTTTCCATTTTAATCAAAAGACATTAAAAAATTAGGCATCATTTAAAAATAATCGGTAACATTCTAGGGAAGAGAGGAAGAAATTCTTTACCAAGTATTGGATATGGTATTGAGCTTAATTTGATCTGAGACTTTATTTTCATTATTAATACTTTATCTTCCAAAGAATTTCTTTTCTGGAACTCTGCTATCCCATTCTGAAATAAATCTTGGTATAAGAGGGAGGCTGAGGCGGGTGGATTGCCTGAGCTCACTGGTTCGAGAACAGACTGAGCAAGTGCGAGACCCTGTCTCTCAAAAATAGCCAAGCGTTGTGGCAGTTGCCTGTAGTTCCAGCTACTTGGGAGGCTGAGACAAGGGAATCGCTTGAGCCCACGAGTTTGAGGTTGCTATGAGCTGTGATGCCATGGCACTCTACTGAGGGCGACAAAATAAAACTCTGTCTCAAAAATAAATAGGTAAATAAATCTTGGTATAAGAACTACAACTGAGGTTAGTCAAAATTGACCATTCAGATATACAAAGTTGATCACATTAAATTTCTTTTTCCATGAACTGAAGTTATGAAAAGCCATCTTTATTAAGGTTTGGAGCTTACTCCCTTCTCCCATCTTTGAGACTTTGGAGTCTTTTCTCTTTTCTATCTTAATTATTTTTCTCTTTTTAGTTCTAGTTTTCTCAAAGACTTAATTCAACTGAGTATAATATAAAATCTAAGTGTATCTTCAGAATTCTTTTCTAGTCCTTATTTTACTATATTAAAACATCCTCTTGGGTGGTGCCTGTGGCTCAGTGAGTAGGGTTTCAGCCCCATATACCGAGGGTGGTGAGTTCAAGCCCAGCCCCGGCCAAACTGCAAGAACAATAAAACAACAACAACAACAAAAAACAGCAACATCTTCTTCTGAACATTTTTGGGAGGGAGATATTTGACTATTTTTTCAACTTACTAGCCCCACCCCTAAATCTCCCAATATGAATCAAGGCCCTTAAAATGATAGTGGGAGGAGGTAATCTTTAAATATCATTATTGCCCTACACTATTGGAAAGTTAGGACTGAGAATAGTGCTTTTTAAAAAAAATTTCAGAATGTTAGGGGTATATAAAGGGGTTATGTGATTTGCTTTTGCACAGTTTGAGTCAAAGTTCTAAGTGTGCCCGTTACCTGGTTAGTGTGCAGTGTACCTGTTAGGTGCGAATTTATCCTTCAAACCCCCTTCCACCTGCCTGATTTAATAAGTATTTTTAAAAGATGAAAACAAATTTATATAAACGTATGTCAGAATGTATTCTTTTTTGTATTATAAAAACATTACCTGGGCTGTCTAATCATCTTAATTCTTTGTTTTTTTTTTTGAGACAGAGTCTCACTATGTCACCCTCAATAGAGGGCTATGGTGTCTCAACTCACAGCAACCTCAGACTCTTGTAATCCTCTTAATTCTGTGATTAGATTTTGTTTTTTATTTATTTTTGTTTTAAAAGCCTTTTTTAAAATTTCAGGTTAATGTGAGGGTACGAACAGCTAGGTTATATAATATTTGCATTTGTTAGGTAGGGTCCCTCTTGTAGTTGTGTCTTGCACCTAGGTTTTGTTTTTTAAAGAAAATATATTTTTGTTTTTTAACCAAAATCACTATAACTATAATCCAACATCTCATTTAAAATAAGTGTTTGTTTAGAACCACTTAATTACTGTTGGTGGTACCTGTAATTGGAGAGAGGTGAGTGCACTTTTTTCTCTTCATTGCCCTTTTTTTTAGTGCTGTATGGTAACTGTACCTTGGTCAATTTTCATGTTTATGTTTGCACAATGTGACAGAGTCTTTAATTTTCAAAGACTGTGTGTCTATTTGATTGTTTTAGGGACCAGAATCCTTTTAAAAAGTAACCACAATAAAAGTCCGAGTTCTGCTCTAAAGACTACTTCCTATGCTAAAAGGAGAAATTTTGGTTGCAGTTATTTGCTATTTGAGAAGCAAGAAAAAGTAAAGAAATAGGAACTGAGTTATAAGACTCACTTTGTGGTATGATTTGAATATTGGGAAGTGGATTCTATAAAAAATTTCTTTAAAAATTTTTTTCTTATAATTTGAGGTCATGTTTGATTTTGGAAATTTCTGGTTATTCTCAAAATTTCAACTAACATAAGAAATACTTTGTTTTGGGGCGGCACCTGTGGCTCAAGGAGTAGGGCGCCAGCCCCATATACCAGGGGTGGCAGGTTCAAGCCTGGTCCTGGCCAAAACTGCAAACAAACAAACAAAAGAAATACTTTGTTTTCCAATATGGATAATAAAGCATTTTTTAAAATGTTGTATTTTATTTATCTGGGAGTTAAAATAATACTCCTTAAGGGAGGATCTGAAATACATGTGGTATAGAATAAGGAAGTTGTAAATTAAGAAAGGCCTATTGGTGCTTTTCACTGGTATAAGGAGTTTCTAATCAGCTTTGCTGTTTGTAATGTAGCAGTAACGGGTTCTTCATCAGAAAACACTTATTTCTCTGTATATGTTGAGTATTACATATACAGAGAAATGAGTATATGTACTCATTTCATATGAGAAATGGCCTTGAGTATTTAAGGCCAATTACCACCTTAAATGAGCGAAGTAAACAACAGTTGCCTAGGTATGGTTGTGGTGCAGAAGGACATGATGTGTTCCTTCTGGTCAGTGAAGTCATAGTTTGGTGAAGGTTGGGGGGATTATGTGAATGGGCTTCTAGTCTTTTTTCCATTTGTAAAAACATTTTTCCATGTTTGTAATATCACAGCAGTTAGAGTGTATATGTAATTTTGTTTCTTTTCCTTAACATCATCATAAGTATTTTCCTTGTTACATAATCTTTAATTATTTCTTAATGCCTGCATACATCTATCATCTAGAAACTATGCTATCTATTAACAAATTTTTCTTTTCTTTTTTTTTTTGAGGCAATCTCACTCTGTTGCCCTGGGTAGAGTCCTGGGGTGTCGCTGCAACCTTAAACTACTGGGCTCAAACAATCCTTTAGTGAGGATTATTTAATGACCACTTCATTTTTTTACCTCAGTTACCCAGAAACTAAGAAAAAACTTTGAAGTGCAGCCATAACAACTGATTTGGACCTTACCTGGCTGCCATATTTTTCCTTGATCCAAATTTTATGCATCTAAAATGAATATATTATTTCTGTCTTTTTTTTTTTTTTTTTTGAGACGGAGCCTCAAGCTATCCCCCTGGGTAGAGTGCCATGGCATCACAGCTCATAGCAACCTCCAACTCCTGGGCTCAAGCGAGTCTCCTGCCTCCGCCTCCCAAGTAGCTGGGACCA
>CAUYQV010012635.1:0-33568 GCA_963574575.1 Galagoides demidoff | reverse complement strand
TGATAAAGCTTTGGCCAACCTAACCAGAAATAGAAAAGTAAAATCTCTAATATCATCTATCAAAAATGATAAAGGAGAAATAACAACAGACACTTCAGAAATTCAAAAAAATTCTCAATGATTACTACAAAAATCTCTATTCCCAGAAATATGAAAATCTGAAGGAAATGGACCAATACCTGGAAGCATGCCACCTTCGTACACTCAACCAGAAAGAATTAGAAATCTTGAATAGACCTCTATCAACCACTGAAATAGCATCATCAATACGAAATCTCCCTAAAAAGAAAAGAAAAGTCCAGGCCCAGATGGACATCCAAATTCTATCAGACCTTTCAAGAGGAACTAGTACCTATATTATACAATGTTTTCCAAAGCATAGAAAAAGAAGAAATACTTCCCAACACATTCTATGAAGCAAATATCACCCTGATACCCAAACCAGGAAAGGATCTAACAAAGAAAGAAAATTATAGACCAATATCATTAATGAATATCGATGCAAAAATATTCAATAAGATCTTAGTAAACAGGATTCAACAACATATCAAAAAAATTATACACCATGATCAAGTTGGTTTTATTCCAGGGTTACAGGGTTGGTTCAACATATACAAATCTATAAATATAATACATCACATCAATAAAATAAAAAACAAAGACCATATGATTCTCTCAATTGACACAGAAAAAGCCTTTGATAATATCCAGCATCCTTTCATGATCAAAATTCTTAAGAAAATAGGTATAGAAGGGACATTTCTTAAACTGATAGAGTCCATTTATAGCAAATCCACAGCCAATATCATATTGAACAGTGTAAAATTGAAAACATTTCCACTCAGATCAGGAACGAGGCAAGGATGCCCACTGTCTCCACTGTTATTTAACATAGTAATGGAAGTCTTAGCTATCACAATCAGGCAAGATAAGTCAATCAAGGGTATCCAAATAGGATCAGAGGAGATCAAACTCTCACTCTTCGCTGATGACATAATCCTATACCTGGAAAATTACAAGGACTTGACTTCAGAACTCTTAGAAGTGATCAAGGAATATAGCAGCATCTCAGGATACAAAATTAATACTTACAAACCAGTAGCTTTTATATACACCAACAATAATCAAGCTGAAAAAGCAATCAAGGACTCTATTCCTTTTGCAGCAGTGCCAAAAAAGATGAAATATCTGGGAATTTACCTAACAAAGGACATGAAAGATCTCTATAAAGAGAACTATGAGATGCTGAGAAAAGAAATAGCTGAAGATGTTAACAAATGGAAAAATACCATGCTCATGGCTGGGAAGAATCAACATTGTTAAAAAGTTCATACTACCCAAAGCAATCTACAGATTTAATGCAATCCCTATTAAGGCACCATTGTCATACTTTAAAGAACTTGAAAAAATAGTACTTTGTTTTACATGGAATCAGAAAAAACCTCTAAACAGAATCTTATGTGAAAATTCAGTGTACTTAATAGGTTAAGTGGAATCCTCTTGGTCTAAGTGCCATAAGATCCAAAAGCACAGAGCAATAAACACTGCTTCAGTCCCTGCCCTGGTTGCCTTAGTGATAAATCAGATTTCAGGAGGTTCACAGTATTTATACTAATACATTAATAATATTATCATGGAGACCATGGATTAAATTAAACTCTGGGACTCCTGGGTGAAAAGGCAGGAAGGTACACACAAATATTGTGGTGTTAGTTTGTAATGAATAAATATCAAAGATCTCACAAAGAGGCACCTATTCCCCTAGGAAAAATCAATTTACTATGTGTCCCCTCATAAATTATCATTGAAAAACATCTATGACATTGTCTTCAAAACGAATCTTTCAGACCGTTCATTTATTATAAAAAATAACCAATCTATTAAGAGTAGAGTATAAGTGTTTTAACACAATAATTAAGTAAGTAGGGTGAAGGCTATGTTAACCAGTTTGATGTAAGCACTCCAAATTGCATATAAAATCTGCACATTGTACCTGATAACTGCATTAAGGTACACACTTATGATTTAATAAAAAAATTAAGAGGAAAAAAGTGGCATATAATATCACTTTCGATAAAAATACGAAAACAGTGGTTACAGTTTATTAGAGGGGGTGGGGAAGGAAATGGGGACACAGTAGGTCAAAGGATACAAAGTAGCAGATTAGAGATCTAATGTGCAATATGAGTATAGTTAATCAATTTGCATTAAGAATTTTTGTGAAATTCATAAATTTTAGCTGCTCTTCTCACACCTGAAAAGTAACTATATGAGATGGTAGCTGTGTTAATCTGCTTCACTCTAGTAAGCATTTTACTGTCTTCATGTACCCTATAATGTCATATTATAAACCCCAACTATCTGTAATAAACTTTTTTTGAAACAGAATCTCAAAAAGAAATTAATGTTTCTTATAGCTGTTTCTCGTATCAATGATCATTTAAAAACCTGGGAGAACTCTGTTAACATAAAGGCATTTAAGCTTATAGTTAAACTGGGTAAGTCTAAGGCAGTAGATTTTAGGTAACCTAAAATTTTATAGAAGAGTGGATATGTGGGAATAAATTACATATGTATTCCATAAATGTATTTTTCAGGGTTTTTTTGATAATAGAAGATGGGTAACATTTTGTTTTAGATTTAGTTTTTTTTTATTGTTGAGGGTACAAGAAACTAGGTTACACTAATTGCATTTGTTAGGTAAAGACCCTCTTATAATTTTGTCTTGCCCCCAAAAAGTGTGGCACACGCCAAGACCCCATCCCCTCGCTCCTTAGATTTAAATTTTAAGTGAAAGCCTACATGCTGAAATTATTTATATAAATGGCAATATATATGTATTAAAACCCTAATACGAAAATTTTGATTTTGGCTGCTTTTTCTATTTGGTCCTTTTCCTTTTGTCCAAGTGCATATAAGATGCCATGTGTGAGGAATGTCTATTAACAAATTATGTACAATTGCTCTTATTTGATAGAGTGTCCAACACTTTGGTTAAACACTAAAGTTTGAGTTTATTTTATGTATTCCAATTTCATATTAGCCAACCTTACGTGACAGCTCAGGAATAAAGAGGGGAAATATTCTTTTGTGGATAATACCTTTTGTAAGTTAAACAATATCTGATGATATCTGCATATCGAAAAGCTATTGCTCTTTATGCCTTTACTAAAACTCTCTTCAAACAAACTTTCTTTTAAGCTATCTCCTCAAAATTAGCTATTTAACGGTCTTTGAAACTTTCTCTATTTCTTGTGCTCTGTATTTATTCATATATGTTCATTCTTCTCCCCTTCTTTCTAATCCTTCCTTATTTTCTTTCTTCCTTCTTTTCTTCATCATGCAATTATTTATTTAATCAAATATTTAACTTATAATTAAATCCTTTTAAGCTGTGATCGTGTATAGGAAGATATCTTAAAAAATGAAAAATCCTTAATTTATGAAAACACTGTATAGTCAAAAAGGGGTTTGTTCTCTGCAATGCTAGAAGACTGTATATTCATAGATTTCTTACATAAAGGACAATAACAAATTAGTTCTCATAGTTACCAAGAACAAAATTTATATTGGCATATACATGGAATGATTGTGAAAGGAATAAACCTATATGAAATAACAAAGAGGTTTAGCTTAATTCTGAATTATCTACAAAGTCAAGGCAAGATAATTAAAAGAGGAATGAACATGCATGTGCATTTAATATCCCTAGTACAAGTGTGAAGGGCTGAAAGGATAGATAAATGTAGGGTCTTGAAGGTCATCTGTGAACCATTCGTGAATATCCAGAGAATAGGAGATGAAGGCCTGAGTCAAGCCCAAGGTAGTGAAAAGCAACGTAAATATAAAATCTAGAGACATCAGTGATTATTGAAGTGACTGAGGAGAGAAGCACATGCTGTTTCAAATTTTGCATACAGGCTCAAAACAGATGGTACTACTATTAACACAACCCCCCAAAATAAGAAGTAAGATGTGGGTTCTTAGATTATGTGCATATGTTTAAGTTTGTTAATTATTGTGACAGATATCAGCAAATGAACATTTATATTCTTTGGATTCATTTCTTTTTCACATAATTCTTTTTCTGTGTTCTTGTTTTTCTGAAATTGTCTAAACATGGGTAAATCATGTGTTTACTCTGTACTTGATCTTACTAATCTGTAAAAATGATCTAAAAATAAAATTAGAAATGTCTATCTTCTGAGGTTTTGGAGAGCAGTAAAGGACATATATATGTTTGTTTATATGTACATATAAATATAATGTTATGTGTATATATAAAGCTTATATTATTGTGATTAGTGTTATATTTCTGTTTTATAGTTTCTTAATACAGTCCATTAAAATATTTACTTTATATAGCTTTATGTTGTGTCAAACATAAATTAATTACCCTCATCCCCCTTCCCCAAAATGCCAAACTATGAACAATATTGACTTCCCCTCCCTTTTTTTGTGCCCAGAATTATAACTGGTTTTATACACATATCATAAAAATAAAATGTATTTTTCACATGAGTGTAGTGACGCATATGACTGGCAGGAGCTTTGGAGGTCAGAAAGAACATTAAGTTAAATACTAAGCACAGACTGTTTGAATTAATTACCCCTGGGGAGTGTGAACCTAGATTTATCTATGTTAGAGTGAGGTTTCAGGACTTCAGATTCAGGGTTGTCTAAGTACAAAAATAATTTTGTATCTCAGAAAGAGAGCAAAGACAAAGTGCTTTATCTTAGTACTTTAGACAAAGTACTAAGGCCTGAATATAGAGCATTAAAAGGACAAAGACAGAGATGGGACTAAACATTGGGGTCATAGAGATAAGCCTGTGTTGTCAGAACTAGACATGCAAAATGAAGAAAAAGCAAACAGGAACCAACCAAGAGATTTCTGTTGCCAGTGAATCAAGAACTGAGTATTCTGGGGACAAATCCCTGCTACCAAATATACAGAAAGTCAAAATAACATTTTTTAGGAAATGATCATAATAAAGAGATAGTGAGTAAAGAGACAAAATGAGATAACTTACTAGACATGCAAAAGAATAAATATAAAGAGGAAAATGAAAAACTGAGAGATAAACCTGAAGGCATATGCCAAGACCAGGAATAGAAATTTGGTTTTTAACTATCACTCCTAAAATGTTAGTAAACCCTTAGGCTTTTCTTCAAAACAAGAAAGCTAGAACTGAAAATTCCGCCTAAGGACAGATTTTAAAACATTCTTCAACCTTTAAAAGAGTAAGATAGAAAATGATTTTCCATTAGCAAAGTGAGACAATGAAGGGAAGGAATCTATCTATCTATCTATCTATCTATCTATCTATCTATCTATCTATCTATCTATCTATCTATGTATCTATCTATCTATGTATCTATCTATCCATCTATCTATCTATCTATCTATCTATCTATCTATCTATCTATCTATCTATCTATCCATCCATCTATCTAGAGTCTCACTCTGTTGCTCTGATAGAGTGTTGTGACATCATAGCTCATGGTAACCTCAAACTCTTGGTCTTGAGCAATCCTCTTGCCTCAGCTTCCCCGGTAGTCAGACTATAGGTACCCACCTGGCTAGTTTTTCTATTTTTATCAGGGACAGAGTCTTGCTCTTCCTCAAGCTGGTCTTGAACTCTTGAGCTCAAGCCAATCCACCTGCCTCAGCCTCCCAAAGTGCTAGGATTACAGATGTGATCCACCTCACCTGTCTGGAACCATTATTTTTCAATTCATATGAAAAAACACATTGAAAAATCATGCTCTGGAATTCATAATACAGCTCTTCTGTTTTCTGGATCTGGAGTTTCAATGTACAACACTTGCATGAGCAGAAAATCGTGTCCAGGCATTAATTTAAAATGTGTTGAACTTGGCAGTCTGAAGAAGATCATATAAATCTTCTATGGAGAATGAAATCTTAAACTGATTCCTCAAGATGCTAATTAACTTCATGCATATGTAAGTTTAATCACAAATATATTTGCATTGATGTACATGTGTATATGTATATATATGTGTGTATACATATACACAAATCTTCATACTTTTCAACATCTGTAGATATTGAAATGTAAGTCTGCATGTGGAGGTTCATTTCCATAATCCCAGCAGTTTGGGAGCTGAGGCAGAGAATATTGCTTGAACCCAGGTGTTTGAGATTAGCCAGGGCAATGTAGTGAACTGCCATCACTACAAAAAAACTTCAAAATATTGGTCAGGTATGTTGGAATGTGCCCATAGTTCCGCCTACTTGGTAGGCTGATGCAGGAATATCACTCGAGCACAGGAGTTTGAGGTTATAGTAAACTATGATCATGTCACTGCACTCCAGATCTGAAAGATAGAACGAGATCCTGCCTCTACCAAATTAATAATAAATAAACAAACAAACAATAAATAAATAAACAAATAAAGAAAATAAAGAAAAAATAAACAGAAAAAAGAAATATAAAATGATAATATTTAATATACTTGACAAAAAATACGAAATTGAATATGTGTTCAAGGAACAAGGAACTGTCAAAAATGGCAAAATCTATTAAAAAGAAAATCATAGTAGATTATCTGAAAAGGAAAAATAAAATCAATGAATCAAAATAAAATACTTCAAACAAATAATACAGTACATTAGATATGAGCAAATTAAGAACAAATTGAAAACTAACCTTGATAAGTAACACAAAATATAAACACAAAGGAAGGTGAAAACTTTCAGAGAGATCTAAGACTTGACGAGGATAAAATAAAAGATTCTAAAATAATTGGCTTTCAAACTGAAGCAAACCAAGAAATAAACAGAGGAGAGGTAATTTTGAAGAGACAATGGTAAGGGCTATAGATATACCAGAAATAAAAGAAGGTACCAAACTACAGATTTAAGAATTCTAGCAAATTTCAATGAAGTAAATTAAACAAAACTCCCCATTTAGGCACAACAGCCTGAAAACTTTGGAAAAATTAGGTGGAAAAGTAAAGCAAGTGGCAAATGACCATTAAGATTATGCCAGGTGTCCCAAGTCATCCCCAAAGTCGCCATGCATAGGGAAAATGGCGACTTTTATACAAAGCTACAAGTACCATTATTTACAAAATATTCATTATACTATTTCACCAAATATTTGCAAAATATTCTCTGCTTCTTGGCCACCTCCTTTGGGACACCCTGTATTTTAGCAGCACAAATTTCACCTGAACATAATGGGAAAAATACTTCAAAGTTTTCAGATAAAATTATCATGCACATTTAAAAACATCTTCACTATCATTTAGTAATAAGACTGGAGACTTTACTCCCAGCAGACATTCAGTAAAGAAAATTCTATAACTTTATCCAGGAACAAAATAAATAATTCCAAAAGCAGAGTCTGGAAGAGTCAATATAGCAAAATATAAAATAAAGGTTTAAACCTCAGCATATGTTTATCCCTGATGGAACAGAACCAAACGAAGGAGACTAACTGTGAACAGAGAAGAGTAGCAGCACCAGTGCAGGAGAGGGTGCTCAGCATCCCAGAGTCCTGGAATTGTTTTGAACTTGGGTGAAAGCCATGACTAAGTTTAGACGTGTAAGTGGTGTTTTAAAACTTAAGGATAAACAATAAAAGAGAGTAAAACAGACAACAGTCAATAGTCAACAAAGGAAAGGAACAAAAAATAAATGAAAAAGCAAAACTAAACCAAAACAAAAATGTAAAATAAAAAGAATAAAGTAATTTAAAAATCAACAAAATAAATTGACAGATGGTAATCCAAATATATGACTAAAACTCAATATCAAAGGTGTTCTTAATCCTATTCCATGTCAATTTAAAAAAAAGAATTGAAAATAAGAGTTGTCCAGTATGCAGAGAAAATAAAAGTGAAGAAAAAAAACATAAAGAAGATGAAAACTACCCTCAATTTGAGGGACTGTATTTGTGTTGTATTTAAATAACAAAGAAAAAGTGCTCAAATTTTATATGTGTGTATATATGTAATATATGTTTTTATGTATCCTCAGAATTAATATAATCAATGGGAAAAAGGGAGACAACCAATCAGCAAATATACAAAAGTATTTAACCTCACAGGAAATAGGAATGGGGCGGCGCCTGTGGCTCAAGGAGTAGGGCGCTGGCCCCATATATTGGGGGTGGTGGGTTCAAGCCCGGCCCCCGCCAAAACTGCTAAAAAAAAAAAAAAATAGGAATGGCACAATGACCACATATAGGTATAGAAGTGTTTATTTTGTTAGCAATCAAGAATATAATAAATATGTAGTAATGAGCTAAAACTTTTTTTAAACCAATATGTTGAGGAAAAAAATTCTAAAGATGACAAATATTGGTAAGAGTATAGAGTAATAGAAACTTTTATGCACTAGTAGGGGAAGTGCAGTCTGAGATGGCGCATAGTGAACAATTCTGCACCTTCTGTATTGGGTTTGTTATTATGTTTTTGTGTGTTTTAAATACAATATAATAGAAAGTAAAAAGGCCTAATTTAGAAAGGTAGGATCCTGAGGATGTGATTGCTTAGTACAGGTGGAGGCTGAGTTTATTCTTTGACCTAAGAATTGCAGGGTTAGATAAATTTAGAGAATTTAAAGAAATAGGAGCAAACCTACCTAGATATGTATGTTTTACATAATCACTATATTTAAATAAATATAATTGAATATAAAAGCTCATGTCTGGAAATAACTCTGCTTAGCATAAGAGACTTTCTGAAATGAAGACTCACAATCACTCACTTGCTCTCTTCTCTTGAAATCACTTTCCAATGTTGACATCCCACTGTTCTTACAGACTTGCTTATTCTGGTTCACATAGGTTCTGGAATGCCTGTTTGTGAGATGTGTGCCTGTGCAAATTACCAAAATCAATTTGGAAACATAATAACTACCACAAATAAAGTCAAAATTTAGGTGCTCTCTTCTATAAGCTTTTATTTTCAAATACCAAACTGCCATTTTGTTTTTCTGATTGATTAATTTCACTGTTTTTCACTTCTGAATATTTTATATTATAATAAAAATTATTATTCATACAAAAGTAACATAGGATTTTATTAAATGGTATAGATTTTTTTCACTTTAAATTGAGCACAGAAAATATTTTGCTGAAAAACAGAAAAAAATCAAATTATAAAATTATTATAGCCAGCTAGTTCAAATACGAAAATCTAATTTTAACAATTTTAAGAAGCCGCATTTATAAATGAGAATTCTGAAACTCTCACAACAAACTATAGCAAGAGCAAGAACTATGTCACAAGTCCTGCTATTTCCCCCAGAATGGTCCCATTGCTTGTCAACCCTCATGAATTAAATTAGTTTTCAATTTACCATTTTACTGGACTGAAATTTTTTCTTTGGACTTGACTAGGACATTCAGTCAAGTGAATTTTAACAACAACAACAACAGAAGCAGTATACTGAAATTTGGTCAGCATTGCCAAATGTGGATGATATACTCTTGGGGCAGGTGTAGGTGAAAAGGAATCATACACTATGAGATAATTTGTATTCTTCATGGGGCTTGAAAATATGCATTTTCCCCAACACTACAGTTTTCCCCACTGTAAAACTGGTGCTTATACAGGAAACCTCTTTAAAGAAAGGAGGCATGTGACTCGTGGGGGCTCTCAGCACTCTTCTCTGCAATGGCTTACATCCACTGATGAAGCTTTCCTTGTCCTTTTGGGTCTCATCAGCTCCAGGATCAAACTTGTTCAGGGAATGGAACAGGTTAATTGGTGGACTTCTCTAGATTAGAGTACAATGCTTCACTTGTCACATTGTTACTTTCAGGATCATCATGCCTTTTAGGTAGAAAGATCATTTTAAACCACAAGAATGAATATCTAATTATAGTGCGTTGAGCAATAAAGCAACAATGGAAAGAAGAAATTGAAAGTGATCAATATAATAATACAAACATATGTAATAGCAATGTCTTTCTGTTTTCATATCTAGAAATACCATATATAATAGTATACAGATAGTCACTCTTTCCGTAACTAAACTACATAACCAAATTAGTAACAAATTTTTAAAAGTCTAACTAAACCCTGAACTTTTATAGGTCATCTTTTCCAAGAAGGGCAGAAAGGAGGGAAATAATGAGTTTAAGGGAATTCTACAGCAACAAGGCTTATGATTTATGGTCAGGAATCACTAAGCTGGAAAGCCCTCTGCATAAAGGTAATGACTAAGCAGATTCGGGCATAGCAAAGTCAGATATAAAATACAAGGAAAAAAACACAAAATAAACTTAGTCCTTAGGCTGGGAGAATCTAGATCAGAGTTCTGACTCTAAAGCTAATTGAGAGACAGAAAACCACATACCTGTGATGAGAGGATATGAGTCAGACAGACAGTGTGGGCTGAAAACCAACCTAACCTCTTTCTAAATTAAAGGTCTTAGAAAATTTAAATTATTTGATCCTCAATGTATTCATCTGTGACGTAGAGATTAATATATAACTGAACATTGAAATTTGATGAGGAACCCAGCCAGTATGCTAAGCATGTGATGGTTATTTGTAAGAATATTGGATGGGTGATTACCACCGTGCTTGGGAATATGGAATCTTGTAAATGCACATAAAAAGTGGCCACATGAAAGTATAAACTGGTAAGGTTTCCCACTGAAATAATCAAAATTTGAAGGCCACTCAATATATTGTTTTCTACTATCTCAACATAGTACAACAGATGAATAGTTCTTTAGGAAGTATTATTTTCCCTTTTTAAACTTTAAAAGGTCCCTGCTTTGATAATACATTAAGTTTCTAGTTTGTTAGTCTCAATGAGACTATCGTGCTTTATCTTCTCTCAGTTTGGACTAAGCAAAGAAAAGGGGAGACTGTATGAAAAGTAAACATTTTATTCATATTTTGATATTTAGAAATGAACTACATCTTACAATCTACAGCCTCTTGCAATGGCTGACAGTTGGGAAGCAGGCCAGACTTGGATAATGTTTCTGGTGGCAAGATTGATGGATTCATCAGTGCCTCAGTCCACAGCCACATAAGGTCTATTTGAGAATAGAATGTGAGTGCTCATTTTAGACCATAACTTCTGTTCCCAACATCAAAACTCACAGAGTGAGATTAGAAGCTTGGAAGATATGATGGACAGAGAAAGTTTTCCCTAAGTTGCTCTGGACACTTGGCTCCTTCTGATAATTTGGAAAATTAGTAAACTGGAACATGGAGTTTCCTTTTATCTCAGAAGGGTGAACTCCACCCAGGATAAGTTTCCCCTGGATTTGGTGCTTCTTTCTCTCACGGTAACATCCTCTGGGCTCTGAAGTTCCTAGGTAATAGTCAGCTGGCATTTCCAGGCAAAAATTGAGGTGACACCCAAGTCTGGGCTGCCTAGACTTGACTCAGCCTGGTCATGCTCCGGCTAATAAGGCCATTTGTCACTATTGCCCTTGGACAAGCAAGAGTAGCAGGATGGAATAGATTTCTTCCACTAGATCACAAAGCACAATGTCCCTGGCACTTCTCTCAGTGGGACAAGAGGATTAAGAGGCCTGATTTGTCTCATCTCTAGGAGACTCTGGTTTGCACCTTTCCCAGGGACCCTTTTCTTTAAGACTGGGTGTGTGATAGTGGCAATTGTTGAGCCCTAAATGACCACGAATGAACCCATTTTATGGATAAGAAGAACATTTGGAAACAAAGAAGCATGAATAAAGGTTGCATCAATATAATGTTAATAGAACAGAAAATGATTTCATGAGCAAGATAAGAAAAACAAATATCCCATATCACAAGATTTGGGTTTTGAATGTGAAGGGGTTTTTGAAGCATCTAAGTCAATTATTTTGCTGAGAATGAATTTTTGTCTAGGTACAAGTCTGTAGCATATGAATATGTTTAACTGTAAAAGTGTTTATCCAATAAATATAAAATAGAAATGTTCAGAGAGTTTTAAACAGCACTGGGCTGTGGTTGATCTTAAAGCTTTAATTTCTTGATTATTCAGGAAATTTGAAACGATCTTATAATTTATGGCATCATACATTTTTCTTACATAAAAAAGCCTTTGATAAAAGAAGTAGCAACCTCAATAATATAAACACCTCCCCTTATGAGTAATTCAATTCTATTAAAATAATTTCAGAGTTGAGGTGCCCATTTGCACTATGACCATATGTCTTAGCCATGGGCAAAGCAGAGACAACAGAAATTGAGGGGAAAGTAAAGGATTAATACTTTGATGTTAAGTTACATGGAGTAATTATTGTTTTTAAAAAATCAGAATTGGTAGATATAACAGTAATTTTGAGATTTAATACTGATGTAGTTTTGTGTAACAGTGGAGATAGAGGATGTGAGACAAGGTAACATTTTAAGTGTGCGTTTGTAGCACTAAAGCTCTTTAATGTGTGGATTCCACTAGTTCTAGAAAGAATGTCACTTTTTTTGATTATCCAATTTAATAGCACAAATAAAGGAAATAAATTAAAAGCTGACCAGCTAAAATTACAGAAGTATAAATTAAAAGTATCTCTGTAGTAACCATTTCCTGTAAACCCCCAAACTTGGTCAATGAGATTCTATCTTAACTAGTTTAATATTTTATTTCCTCAGAGTGTTCTATGTCACTGTACAGGGACACATATTGAGAAGAGAAAATTAGAGGCATTATACAAGTGATATAAACTATAAACTATTATTCTACTCTCTACTCACAATCCCATAACATCCTCATAGCTTTCTTAATTAGGCTGTAGTTACTTTTGGATAAATCTTAAATTTATTTTTCTTATTGAAAGTTCTTTTGTTTTATTAGTTTTTTAAAGAATTATTATTATTGACCTTTTGGGCAATTAAAAATTCTCCCTGGCTAATCTATTAACTTTTAATCTTTATAATTATTACTTATCAAAGTATAACTATGACTGAACTAGTGTTTCTCATGAAATATATGTTTCCATAGATTGAGGGACTATGAAGTGATTTTGTAAAGGATTTGATTTTATAAAACTCAGTTTTAAATACTTGTTTTTGTGTAACAGTTAAGAAATTCAACTATGTCACTAACTACTGCCTATTTGACTTGGGGAAACTTTAAAATTACTTACCAGCCCTGACTATGTTCACAATTGTATTGATTTTGGTGATCATATATCTTATATCAGTGAGTACTTTTGCAATAACAAACACAGGGGCAAATTTTGGGCAATTTGTCAACCACTGTCCTGAAAACAGGGCTTGAATAACAGAGCACTGAGATGTGCATGAAAGTGCCCTCATGCTGAACTTTTCTCAGAAAAAAATCTTGACCCCAAGCAGCATTGATCAGAGTTCTAATGGGAGGACTCGTTGGGATTTTTGGCTTTTAGGATAGCCCATTGTCCCTCACACCCAGTAGAACCACCAAAATATGGTACAAAAACCCTCAGGAAATAGGATCTTTTCTGGATTACCACTCTTTATCCCTGGAAGAGAGATAACTAAAGATAGTATATCAGCATTTTCTCGTATTTTCTGCCATGGTGCTATAGAACGTAAAAGGCTATGCCATCACATCATCATTATCTGATACCAGATTAAGCAGATTTAACATGCTTGGGGTGTGTGTGTGTACACATGCACATGTGTTTGATGTGTTTAATTCCGCAATGATTATGGAGTTTCCTAGGACAATTCCTGTTACATTCAAAATACAATGGCAAGTTGTAAGGGCCGAGTTTTCAACCTTACTTCAGTATCAATGAGAATATTTGCTCCAAATTACCAGCATTGCAGAAGACAGAACCTAAAGACTTTCTGCATTATACATTTAAACCTGTCTGATGGCAGAACATGCTTTACGATACTACTAAATTTCAAGTACAATGGCTCTAGTAATGGCATGGCTTACACAAGTGATTTCCCTTTTATAAAACCTGTAAAACTGTGCTGAAATGTGAATAATCTGGACTAATGAGAACTAACTCCTTACATAAATAAAACCATGACTTTCTAAAGGCTCTTCATAAGATATATTTATAATGAAACAAATATTGAATTATGTAAGTTATCAATACCAGAAAACAAAATATTCCTACAAGGTATAACTTGTTCACCAGAGATTTATGCTATCTCATTGCCTGTGAATAAAGATAAAACATGTAAATTGCTTTTGATATTCCTAATTAGACTATAAAAAGGTGTTGTTTTCTATTCATTTATGGGGATATTGAAATCATTTATACATGTTTGTGTAAAATAACACGTATAATCCTAATAATACAGATTATCTAACTGCTCAAGGGACACTGAGCTTTGAGGCTTACTTATCATCTCTACAAAGCCAACCAAGAGATTTTTAACTGTGATCTGATGTCCTAAATTTTAAAAACCCATCCTAAACATTGTAGGGTGCAGTTTAAAGATCGATTTTTATTTTTCAAAGAAATTTAACTTGGTTTAAATTACTCTCTTTGTAGTGAGTAGAATTGATGTTATGTACAGTTTACATGGAGTAGCTGATGACCATAACTCTCTTGTATACATAGAATGGGTACAGGTTGGCCCTTGACTTGACTTTCAAGCATCTGGACTTCCCATTGGAATCTTCCTTGTCTGATAACTGCTGAAAATCTTGCTGGCTAAGAAAAGAGCCTTGAAACTTTATTTTATTTTGAGATGATAAAACACAGAGCACTCTTCTGTAGCCCACTGCCTGGTAGCAGAGGGCTCTCTCCCACTCAACAAAGTCCAGTGGAAGTAAATGCAGAAAATGTTAGCAGAATTGTATCAGGAGAATCTCTCATACTATTATCTTAAAGTTATTAATCATCACTCCTTTGAACACCCAACACCTTCCTTTTGGACATTAAAATAATGGAATTTTAGTTTACCAACAATTCTTAGTCTTTAAAAAAAAGCATCAAAAATTCAGATGTGAGATGGAGAAGATTTTTAAAATGGAAACAATTCAGATGATGAACTTTCATTACTGCTAGCACCACTGCCTCTTGGTTCAGCCTGCACTAACCTTGGAATTTGGTAGAGGGGAGAAGGAGTAACTGGGCAGATAAGAAAATAAAATGGAATATTGGCCTTCCAGTTCACACCTCTGGGCTACAACTGGGTGAGAGGAGGGACAAGATAAGCAAAGGATCCTTAGGGAAAAATAACAAGCCCACCTCAGTCTAGGGAAGAATCGACTGTTCTGGGTATGTGGTTTGGACAAGCAGTTCTCAATCTCTTTCATTGCAGGAGTCTTTTCCTTTTTAAAATTTATTGTGGATGCCAAAAAGTTTTATTTTATGGCATACATACACACACATATGTGAAACTAAAACTGAGAAAAAAATTTTAAAACCTAAGGATACACAAACACTCATTTCATTAGCCATGAGAATGATGTGATGACATTACATGAGGTAGGCTTTGCAAAATTGCACCTAAAAAGAAACACATTGTATTATTATGAAAATTGTCTGACTTCACAGACTCTGGAAAGGGTGTTAGGAAACCCCAGGCTTCCCCAAACCACACTTTGAATACTGTTGTGTGACAGAGCAGGGGTGTCCAACGTGGGGCACATACGGCCCAGGATGGATAAGAATGTGGCCCAGCATAAAATTGTCAGTTTCCTTACAACATTATGAGATTATTTTGTGATTTTTGTGATTTTTTTTGGTGGAACTCAATTGTGCATTGCTCGAGTATGAACTTTGAAGGTGACAGCGTCGTGTCTCAGTGTCACGTGTATGCTCTATCTGTACACACGTGCAGCTTCAGTTTTACAGCAGTTTGGGGCTTCCGGTGTGTTATCTTCCAAACACAGACAGTCGAATTCACATCAGCAGACATTCTATATGCTCCTGGTGACTTGGACAGGTAACAATTATCAGTAATATTTCAACCTACCGCTGCAACGTTAGGCATTTAACATTATATAGATATCAGTTCAGCATTCTTATTTGATTACTAAGGGCACTCCACACCTTGACACTGTCTCACACATTGGCCACTGTGCTCTATGATTGGCCCTCTGCCCAGCCCTGAGTCAGCAGTCGAGATGAGGAAGAGCCCAACCTTGTTTCTATTTTCTTTTCAATTATTTTTCACAATAAAAGTAAATACAGTCCATTATTATCATTACCATTTTAATCCCAGTATGGTTTCTCCAATGTCTCAAAAGAAAACAGAATCCCAGAAAAGAAAAATTATGGACAAAGGAAGATTATTCAATGAAAAGTAGACAGGCGACTACTTTCTTGTGGAGGCAAATAGTAGGGCACTCTGCTTAATTTGTAGGAAATTTGTACAAGTTTTCAAGGGCTGTAATTTGAAAATCCATTACCTGCCATGCATCCATATTTTATCACAAAGAAAAAATAATAGAACTAAAAAGATATGTCTTCTAAACCTAAATTTTTTAAAATGTTACAACTCGGATGGATTCCACTGTAAAAGCCAGTTATGTAGTAACATATTTGATAGCAAAAAAATCAAAACCATTTATTGATGGCAAATTTATTAAGCAATGTATGGAAAGAATAGCAGATATATTGCCCTGAATAAAAAAGGGGTATTTCTAAAATCAGTTAATCTCACCAAACTATAGCCAAGCAAATTGGATACATTGGAAACTCTATCTAAAGAAGTTGGAAGAATAAAAATCCTAATTTAAAATTTTATGCCTTGGTGATAGATGACAGCATCGTTGCTACAAATACAGCTCAAGTTGCCATTTTTTTATAAGTATCAATGAAGAATATAATGTCACTGAAGAAATGATTTCTTTAGTGCCATTAAAAGATATAACTAAATCAGGAGATTTATAAAAAACAGTAAAAAAAATACGTTAAAGTGTTTTTGTTTTTTGTCTTTTTTTTTCTTTTTGTTCATTATCAACATATCTGGTATAGCTAATAATGATATCTCAGAAGATAAAAGAGAAGAACTTTTAAAATCAGTCGAAGATGTTGCAATTGCCACCCACAACTCACATTTGATGAAGTATCATTGCATATATATCAAGGAAATTTATGTGGTAAAGCTTTAAAATGGGTAACACAATGCAAATCATCAAGACTATGAATTTCATAAGGCCAATGGATTTCATGGCCTTCAGTTCCAGGATATCCTTAAAAGTACTGATGCTAATTATGGCCACATCATTTACTATTTATAAGGAAGATGGCTAAGTCAAGGCTAAATGTTGAAAAAATGTTATGATTTGCAACGTTTATCAAGTCTCTTATGGTATCAAAAACCAAATTTATGACAGAACATGATCATGAACGCTGGCTTTCTGAGTGAGAATTTTTAGTGGATGCAACCAGTCATTTAAATTAAAGATGCATTTTCAAGGTAAAACACAATGTTTCAAACCACAACAGCCTTCCAAATGAAACTGAAATCCTGGCAAGCTCAAATTAGGGCAAACAATTTTATGCATTTAGACGTGTTGGTTAGACATATGCACTATGCAGGCTAGTTTTTCAATTAATATAAGAATTTGAAAACAGATTTCAAGATTTCTGGGAAAATAATCAGTATTTTGGTGCATTTGTCACTCCATTTGCAGCTGACATAAATATGTTGCTTGCCAATTTTCAAAGAAAATGCATAGAGCTGCCATCTGACATTCAACTTAACTAAAAAATTTGTTCTGTCTCTTTATGAGACTTTTATAAGTTCTGTCTTCCCAGAGACAAATCTCTTATTCCACAATTACACCTTACTCATGTCATCACTTTTTGTTAGCACCTACATTTGCAAACAACAATTTTCAAGAATGAAGCACATTAGGGGCAAAATTAGAACGTAAATGTTTCATCAGCACCTTGAGAACTCACTGAGCGCTGCAACTACTTCCATTGAACCAGATAATGATGCACTAATTTCTCAAATATAATGTAAACATCCCACTAATTTTTTAAATTAAATCATAGCTGTGTATGTTAATGCAGTCTTGGGGTACAATGTGCTGGTACAATCTTAAATATTTTCATCAAACTGATTAACATAGCCTTCATGGCATTTTCTTAGTTATTGTGTTAAGACATTTAGTATGTTTCACATGTACCCTTGTAAGAAGCACCCACTAGTTTTTTGTTGAACACTGTTCTTTTACCTTTTCAATAAAAAATTTACAAAAACCTAAGACATTTTATTACTTAGATATGTACATTTTCTATATCAGTGATTGTAAACCTGGGATCTCAATGGAAATTTTAAAAGACGCTCTGAATGGGCCTCTGCTTAATTAGGACTATTATGGGAGGACTTTTTTGCTTACCTGCCATGGTGGATATCACAAAAATTATTCAGGGGCCTTTTTTTTTTCTCATTAGCTTCTCATCAGCTTCTCAAACATGTTAGTGTTTGTGTATTTAATATGTGGCTCATGATGATGCAGGACATTGTGACAACCACGACTTGGAGATGTTGATGTTGCAGCAGATGAAGGGACCAGCTTGATATCCCTCTGGACACCTGTCAGAGAGACACTGGCACCTTGCTTTCTCCTCCAAGGGCAATCCTGACTGGTGAATTTCATGTAAGTTTCCAAGGCCTGAGAGCTCATTGGACAGCTGGCTGTAACTGAGGACCCATGCCCTAAGAGTCAACAATGAGTTTCGGCAAAACAACCCCCCTGCCACTATATAAACCCCTGAGCCTGAAGACAGACCTCGTAGAGGGAGCAGGAGAGCTTGTTCCCCCCCTGGGTTCTCTTCCTGGTGGTTTTTTTTTTTTTTTAGCTGTTGTAATTTTTGTTCCTTTAAATAAATCCTGACTTACCACTGATCCTGTGGTCCATGGATTCATTCTTCAAATCTCTGAGACCAAGAACCTGAAAATCCTGTATCACATATGGAGTCAGCCAGGAGCAAAGACCAAGTTCTGATATCAGTGACAACTCTTCTTCTTCCCATGTGGCCCAGAGAACACAAAAGGGCAGACGTCCTGCTTCAGAAGGCCCTATGCATGTGTCACATACTAACACATACAAATATACAAACACATACAACTGAAACACACATACATTATTTTTTGTTGTTGTTTTTGTGAATTTTCTTTTAATTGGTTTCCAAATGAATATTACAGACAAGTGAGGTGAAATTAGGACTTGTCTCTATTTAGAGGATGTAAGACTGAGAACTCAGGAGTGTGAGATGCATCAGAGAGGCTGGGAGTAGGGAAAAATTATAGCCTCTGCCCTGATGAAACAGACAAAAAGGACTTGCTTTGGCTTAAAATTAGCTGCCTCCAATCTCCAAAGAAGGTGTCTGGGAAGCTGAGCTCCTCAGACAACAGACCATAGTGCTCCTTCCCTCCTGTGTGTTAGATTTGGGAGTCATGGTATGACCACCCTGAAATCCTATGTCAGAACACTTATATGGAGAGCAGGGAACATGCTTGGTTCAGCTCCCTGGTTTTATACTAGCTTCAGCAAATCCAATAAGTATATGCAATCCTAAGCTGAGACCCAGCTTTCTTTCTGATTTGTCCCAACAGATTAAAACTACTTATCAGGCCTGCCCTGAGAAAGAGAAAGACTCTTCAACCTCCAGGAAGTGAGGGTTTTTGTCAACACTGGTCTCTTCAAGCTTATGGAGAAGAGACTTTGGATGTGTGTATGTGTGTGTGAATAATTTGTAAATATTTCATCATAGGGTATATCAATACATTTCTACTCTTTTTGAAAGTTCTTTAATATTTTGGTCGGAAAGCAAGAGAATTGAGAGGCTGCTTCCTTTGTGATACTTTCATAAATGAGTAGTCCTGCTATCTCCCCCAATTCAACAAAAATGGTGTAATCAAGGAATATGTGGCAAAGCACATGTGATGTAGCAATGGCCAGGAACCACCTCTGGATTTCTTTCAAGTCTTTGAAGAGGTTTTCGGGAGAGCTCAATTACCTGTGTCTAAATAAGGGGTGTGAGTGAGTGCAACCTGGCAACCAAAATGTCACCAGAGACAAAGAATTCACAGTGCACATTTTTTGTTTCTCATTTCATAGATGAAAGCAAAGCTACAGTAAGTTTCCAGCCAGGAACATTGATGGCAATGTTAAAAGCTCAGTGAATGACCAGTAGCAGGGCATCTAGACAAGGGGCTGAGATAGAAGGGTAGCCTGGTCAGCAGGGGGTTCCATCTCTTAAAAGCAATCACTACAAAGCATAGACCAAAAGAATTGCTAAGTATCTATTCTGATAACTACAAAGATTTGACCATGAGTCCCACACTTGACTGTCTCTGTCATCATGAAGTTATTCGATTACTTTGAACAGAGATGCCACTTTTAGTAAAGGAAGATAGAAGGGAGGACCTGGAATTGAATATGGTATAAACCTGGAAAGATACCAAACAAAAATGAGGAAACTGTAAATAAAACTGACTTCATTGCTCACCCTGCATCTGGCTTTAAAAGAGTTAGTTAATAAATAGATTAAACGAACATAAGAAAAAATAACTTTTATTCACTTGACCTGGCCACTCTGGACTTTTCCCTTTCCTTAATAGACTAGATACTAAATATAGAATTGAGCATTAACAGGTTGGCATATTTCTTTTTCTCAATTTCTCATAATAAAAACAATAATAGTAATTATGTCAGATAATTTTATTTACTTATGAGCTAAAAACTCTGTGATAAGAGTTTTTAGAAGATTATCTTTTTTAATCATCACAAGAATTCTATAATTTGGCTTAGCACCTGTGGCTCAGGTGGCTAAGGTGTCAGCCACATACACTTAAGGTGGCGGGTTCGAATCCAGCCCAAGCCCACCAAACAACGACGGCTGCAACCAAAGAAATGGCTGGGCGTTGTGCCAGGCGCCTGTGGCCTCAACTACTTGGGAGGCTGAGGTGGGAGACTCGCTTGAGCCCAGGAGGGAGGTTACTGTGAGTTGCGATGTCACAGCACTCTACCCAGGGGGACAGCTTGAGGCTCTGCCTCAAAAAAAAAAAAATTCTATAATTTGAGTGTTATTATGTTCATTAGATATGAGAAAATAAGGTTAAAGAAGATTATTTAACTAGCTTGAGTTTACATAGCTGTGAGCAGCAGAGTCATAGTTATACAATCAGGTTATCTTTTTCTTGAGTCTCTGTTGTAATAATAGCTGTTAAGATTATCACCTTGACTTGAACTACTATACATCATTGTAGTGAGAAGCATAATGATTAATATGATTATTTTAGTTTTATGGCTAACTCTTTTAGGTAGGTGTTGATTTAGAATTCTGAAAGATGAATATTTATTTTTAAGTGAATTAACTCTAAGATTTCATTTTTTAAGTATATAAAGCACATATGTTATTGGCTTATAGACACAATTTTGAGCAAGGACAAAAAAGAATAATCTATTCATTTACAGATTAAGAAAATGAGGACCGGGGATAAGAAGAATGCAAGATTTCTTTTCATTTGGCATTTCTTCACCTGATGAGAGATGTTAGTAATTTTTCATCTTATAATATCTTTTTCTTATTTGTGTTTTAGGATAATGTTGATTTGATAGAATGAGTTAGGAATTGATCTCTCTGCTTCTGTTTTTGAAGACATGGTAGAGAATTGATAATGTTTTTCTTTAAAGTGTTTTCTGAAATTCATTTTTTAATTCATCTGGGCTGGGTGATTTTTTGGAAAGGTTATTGATTATTGATGAAATATCTTTAATAGACATAGACTTATTTAAGTTATTTTTCACCTTGTGTGAGTTTAGGTATATGTTTTTTTTTCAAATTCCATTTCATTTAGGTTATCAAACTTGCAGGCATAGGATATCTTTTATTTTTCTTATTAAAGGCATACGTTTTCTTTCTATAAATTTTGAATGTGACAGCATAGATTTTTGATTTAGATTTTCTTTCATTTCTATGTATGTACATAGTGCATGAAATTTTCAGTTTGTATTTTATGGCCCAGAATGTGGTCTATCTTGTTGAATATTCATGTGAACTTGATAATGTGTAGGGGGTTGCAATATAATTCTTGTTCTTTTATATTTATAATAACACGTTTCTTTTTTCCTTCTAGCTTTTTTCAAGATTTTTTCTCTGTTTTTGATTTCTGCACTTTGAACATGATATACATATAGCTGTGTCCCTGTTTTGTCTTTATTGTCTGAGATTATAGCGCCTATGGTCTAATGACTGTCATTAATCTCTAGAAGTTCTTGGTTATTAAAGTATCAAATGTTAAATATGTTTCATTCTCTATTCTTCTTGCTTACAAATTACATATGCTATGAGTTCTTCCAATTAATTTCACAAACTCATTGTAGAAAAGGTGCTACATACCTCTATCGCTGAATATCACTATGGTCAACTTTGAAGTACTCACCTTGGAAAGCTATGCAATGATATCAGAGCCTAGTCCACCCTTCGAAGTAACTTTGGAACTCTTTTTCTGGAATGACCATCAGAACTCATCATAGCATCCTCAAAGTCCTGAATGTCATCAAAATGTCTTCTTTTCAATATTTCCTTTATCTTTGAGTAAAGAAAAAAAGTCATTGGTGGCCAGATCAGGTGAGTAGGTAGGGTATTCCAAAACAGTTATTTGTTTACTGCCTAAAAACTCTCTTACACACAGTGCAGTATGAGCTGGTGCTTTATCGTGATGCAAGAATCATGAGTTGTTGGTGAAGAGTACAGGTCATTAATATCTAACTGTTTTGTGTAGCCTTTACAGCACTTGCAAATAGTAAACATAGTGAATTATTTGTCCATTTGGTACAAATTCATAATGAATAATTCCTCTGTTAACAAAAAACGTTTAGCAACATTGTTTTGACTCTTTATTTGAACTCATGGTAAATTTGTGGTCATAGAAGACTGGCTGACTTCCATTGTGCACTTTAATGCATTGTTTCAGGGTTGTATTGGTAGACTCATGTTCCAGCACAGTGATAATGTGATCCAAGACATTGTTCTTGCTTCTCAAAAAGGACTTGGCTAACTTTAACTCTCTCTGTATGTTTTTATCAGTGAGCTCTTTGTGACCACCTTTACATACACTTTTCTCATGCCAAAATTTTCAGTTAATAGTTCCCTGTTTCTCTATTGATGTTTAGTCTGCTCTGCTCCCAGTCAGCTGATGATTTTCATGCACAGTTCTGCTTGTTACTGGCCATTCTGACCTCTTTTTATCAGTGACACTTTTTCTCTTCTCAGAAAACATTTAATCCATTTGTACACTGACATTTTCTTCATGGTATTATCCCCATAAACTTGGATTAAAATGTCACCAACTTCACTTCTACTCTTGCCATGTTTAATAAGAAATGTAATGTTTAATTTTTGCTCTAATTTATGCTCTGACATTTTTGTGATGGCACACAAAAACACACAACAACAATAATGAATGCCACTCAGCAAGACAACACCACACATTAACATGAACACAGCTAAAAGGCACTGACATACCAAGGTTATGAAATCTTACTGACCTGTTTGTACAGTGCTACCACTGTAAGGACACAGTGATGAGTCTGTGAACTTAATTGTCAGACTTTGTACATCTTTTAAAATAGTTCCATAATTCTTTTATATCTTTTTCTTTTCTCTTTTAAATTTCATTTCATATTTGAAGTTCAGTTTGGGAAATTCATATCAGTGTGTCTTCAAGTCTGCTGATTATTTTCTCAGTTGAGTCGATTTTACAGATGAGCCCATTAAAGTCATTCTTTCTTTCTTTCTGGTGGTTTTGATTTTTAGTATTTCTTTTTGATTACTTCTCAGAGATTTTAGATTTCTGCCAATGTTACTCAGCTAATCTTGCATGCTACCTACTTTTTCTATTAGAGCCTTTAACATCAATCATAGTTATTTTAAATTTCCTGTCTAGGCTAGACATGGTGGCTCATGCCTGTAATCCTAGTACTCTGGGAAGCTGAGGCAGAGCTCAAGGCCAGCTAGAGAAAGAGCAAGACCCCGTCTCTACTAAAAATAGAAAAATTAGTCAAACATCATGGTGGATGCCAGTAGTCGCAGCTACTCAGGAGCCTATGGCAAGAGGATCACTTGTGCCCAGGAGTTTGAGGTTGCTATGAGCTATGACACCATGGCACTCTAACTAGGGCACAGAATGAGGCTCTGTCTTAAAAAGACAAACAAAAGAAAAGAACTAAAAATAAATAAATAAATAAATTTCCTGCATAATAAATTTAACTTCCAGGTTACATCTAAATCTGATTCTTACAGTTGCTTTTCTCATTAGACTGTATTTTATTCTTCCTTTGGCGTGCCTTGTAACTTTCTGTTAAAATATATGTCCTAGGTTCTAGGCACTAAGGCAAACTTACTTTTAGTGTGTGGATTTCTATTGTAAATATGCCATGGAGTCGGGTTATGTTGACTGCTCACTGTAGTTGTCAGATCTTGAGGTTTCAAATTTTCCAAGTATACTTTTTTTTTCTCTCTCTCTCTCTCTCTCACTTCTGTTGTTTGGCGTTTCCAAAGTAGTTCTCCTCAGAGATAGTCTGTGTCTTAAAGCTTTTTCATCTATAATCCACTGTTACTCCATGGAAGTTTTGTTGACATATGGTAAGATGTAGATGAATTCTTCAATCTCATGGTTAAGCTTTAGTGTTTTAGTGTGCCTCTGCTTCTGGGATGTTACCTTTTTAAGAGTGTATCCAATTTTATAGCTCTCTTTTTCCTTTCCACCTACTCTGCTACCTGTCTTTTGTGTTCTGAATCTATTTTCTTGAAATGCTAACTCCTGTTAACTGTATACACACACACATACACACTCACACACACCCCACTTCCAAATAAGTCAGGAAGGCTAGACAAGTCTAGAGAAGGAGGAATGCCTTTTCTTCAGCTGCAGTAAGGCTCCCAATTTTTTTTTTCCCAGAAGACTAGGTTTGTGCTATGAAGAAAGAAGAAAGCTCTGGCTATATTTCATAACAGTTACTCTTTACTTCCCTTGCCAGGACCATTAGTGCTCTCTTTGGGGAGCATGACTGTAAGAAGTTGATGGGTCTCCAAAAGGCAAATTTCATGAACTTGTTGGGATCCTCCTGAGACTGCATTTCCCATGAGTGTCTCTCTCTCATGCTTGTCTACACTCACTATGCCTGCAGAAATCCTTCAGAATTACCATCTCTGTGTCCCTAGCAATTTGTGACTCCAGCAATTTCTGCCACATGTTGATAAGATTTTGGCTGTGATTTTCCTTTTGTTCAGTACTCTCTGTATTTTAGGATAGTGTGTAGTCCTGAAACCTTAGTTTTCTGATGAATCCAAGAAGACACACTAATTTTCAATTTATGTAGCTCTTCATTGTTGTAAGACAGGAAGGTTGATTTCTACTGTCTTCACATTTTGGCACCAGTGTCCTTTCTTCATTGTTCACTAATGTTGCACTCCTTTCTATGCTCTGATTCCATGGTGTTTTCATCTACATTTCATGAATTTCTGCATTAATACTATAGTTTGCCACTAACATACTAGTTAATACTTGCTTAAAGGGTGAAACTACCCAATATCTCACCCTCTGGCTGAAGAAGATAAAAGTCTATCATGCTTATGGAAATCAAAATTTATCTTCTTGCGTTTAAGCCATTATGTGAATATCCAAGTGATAATTGTAAGAATCTTCAAAAACTTGCCATTTAAAATCCAAGATCGTGTTCAAAATTAGGCACAATTAAATCTAAATGTGTCTAAAAGGCAATAATTTGTCTGGAGGTTAAAAGATGTCAGAATGAAGGTAATCCTAAAAGTGTTACTTATGATATACTAAAGTTAATTTCATAGATCAATAAAGAATGACAAAGAATGGAAAATATATAAATGCAGTAAGAGACTTTAAAGAATAAGCAGAATCAGTGAAAAAGCTGGACCATGGGATTTTAACAAGAGTAGAGTTGTCGTATGGTATAAATCTGGACCTATCCAAGTAACAGGAATATTTAAATCATTATAGGTTATCAACTACCTGCTTTTTACACTCTTAAATGGAAAATGTCTTCTGTGCATAAACCACTTTAATTTATTTTATTTAAATTTTTGTATCCATTATTCTTTACAAAAATAGCATGTGTTAATATATACGTAGACCAACCAAGCATTGCTTTTCACCCATAAGAGTAAAATAAGGAATATTGGCTTTAATAATCTATGTGTGTGTTTAATTTTGGATTTAAAATTTAAATGAGGTATAAATAAAAGTAAGCTTTAAAGTTCTGTCTTACATTTATTATAGCTTGTGGGGACTTCTTGCTGGCTCATTAGTGGTGCTTATGAAACAAAAGCTGTTGAATAGAGGAAGAAACAGCTGTTTAGAAAAGCAAGTAGAAAATTAGAGGAGAAATGCAGGTAAAATATGGGCACTTTGAAAATAATTGTAATGACATCAAAGAGGTACAATTTAAACATTATTTAAAAATACCTTGCAAACTACTTTAAAACTCAGGAATCCTGAATCAATAATGAGTTTATGCACCATCTCCTCTGAATATAATTGAAATATGGGGAATGCTATCTAACTTATTCATTACAAACTTCATCCCATTGCTGAGTAGGAAAATAACTTCTCCTTTGAAGAACTCCTAGGAGTCAGCAATTTAAAAATACAGGGAAGAGTTACTGGGATCATTAGTATTTTGATTCATGGCTTGAAGAGTGACTTGTATGAAGGAACACCTGTCTCATTCGGGTGCTACCTTTAATTGTGGAAGAAAGGCAATTGTAGAAGTAAAATGTAGAGAGAGACTTTAACAAATATTAGCATAGTTAGATTTATTTGCATATTTTTCTTATAAGAAAGAGATTTAAATATTATAATTGTATCAAAATTTGGTAGAAAATAGTCTGTTAAATTTATTGTCTTACACTATTTAAGTTTCTAATCAAAGTCCAACTCAAACTTCATATTTCTGGAACCCCAATTCTGCTATGTGTGAGTCTAAATTCTTTAAACATATCCTTTCCAGGAACTTACAGAATCCTCACTTTCCCCATGGCAGAAGGCAACACTTCTAATTACATGACATACAACCAAAAAGCAATCAGGCTGATTTTGCTTGATGACATTTGGACAAAAAAATCATTTTGTTATTATAATGAGAAAATGTTACAATAACATATATATATATATATAACATACACACACACACATATATATACACACATATAACATATATACACACACACACACACACACACACACACATATATATATATATATATTATATAATATTACAATGACATATATGTATTTTTTTCTTTTTTTTTTGCAGTTTTTGGCCGGGGTTGGGTTTGAACCTGCCACCTCCAGCATATAGGCTCGGTGCCCTACTCTTTTGAGCCACAGGCGCTGTCCCAATAACATATACTTTTACCTTCAATGCAACAATATGACTCGAATTGTTTAGATAAATGTATGTCACTAAGTGGAATATAAAAATCTCTCCCCAAACATAATTTACTGTCTACAAAATTCTGTGTGAAGATTCATTTATTTATATGCTTTTTATCAAGGCGAGCATTTTAGATTTTATCTGTGCAGATGTAGAATCATTCCATTTCATTAACTGAGATTTGAAATCTGAAAGGTACTGAATAATTTGATTGAGAAGCAAAAATAGAAAAATATGTCCTAATGTTTATGTTATCCATGTAGCAAAAATTTCAGGTTTAGTTTAAGCAGTGACTATTGTAAAGGAACTTCGCTCTAAAGCCAGATCTATACTCTTCACAGAAAGGAGCATTCCACATAGCCCCACATCATCAGAAAATCAAACATATTTATAAAAAAAAATCATAGAGATGCATGGGAGGAATAGCACTGAACTTTGTCTTTCAACATCCAACCCAGATCTGCAGGGTTAGCCCCAACTAGTTATAATTGTTCATCTGTTAGTTATTATTATCATCTATATCTTTCACTAGCTTGAAGAAAGATATGATGGAGAATAAAACTTCAAAATTTGGGGGTTTGATAACAACTATCAGCCCAAAGTCATTTTCTCATAAAGGAAGATTTCATAAGTATAGAAATATACTTAAGGAAGGAAGTAAAAGATCTCTACAAGAATTACATAATACTGATTAAAGAGATCATAGATGTCAAAAACAAATGGAAAATTACCCCATGGTCATAGATTGAAATAATCAATATTGTCAAATTGTCCATACTTCCCAAAGTGATTTATAGATTCAGTGAAATTCATATCAAAATATTAATGTCATTTATCACAGAATTATAAAAAAAACCCTCCAAATTTCACATGGAATCAACAAATAATCTGAATAGTGAAAGCAATACTTAAAAAAAAAAAAGCAGCGGTATCACATTGCCTGACTGCAAATTATACAACAAGGCCACAATAACTAAAACAGCATAGTACTGGAATGGAGGCAGAACATAGATCAATGGAATAATATAGAAAACCCATAAAAAAAAAGCCACATTTGTACAATCAACTGATTTCAATAAAGCAGACAAAAACATACTCTTCCCTATTCAACAAATCAGAAAAGACACCCTTTCAATAAACGATGCTGGGAAAATTGGATAGCCACATGTAAAAGCAAGAAACTAAACTAAATCCCTCTTATCATATACAAAAATTAACTCAAGGTGTATTAAATACTTAAATGTAGGACCTAAAATTAAAAAAGTTATAGAATATAATATAAGACAAACTATTCTGGACATTGGGCTAAGCAAAACACTTATGACTAAGACTTTAAAGCAAATGTTAACAACAACAAAAAATAATTAAAAAGGGACTTAAGTAAAGTGTTTTTAGACAGCAAATAAAATAATAATATATTACACAGACAACCTATAAAATGGGAGAAAATATCACAAACTACATATCTGTCAAAGAACTAAAATCCAGAATCTACAAAAAATTCAAATCAGCAAGAAAAAAAAATAATGCCATGAAAAATTGGTCAAAAGATGTGAACAGATTTATGTCAAAATAAGATATACAAATGATCACCAAACATATGAAAAAATGCCCAACTCCAATAATCATGAAATACAACTTAACCTTGGTCAGAATGATCATTATTAATAAGTCACAAAACAATAGATGTTGGCATAGATGTAGTATAAAGGAAGCATATATACACTGTTGATGGGAAGATAAATTAGGATAATGTCTAATAACAATCACTCGAAACAGAATGGGATTCATCCAAGAACTAAAAGTAGACATAATATTTGATCCAGCAATCCTACTTCTGGGTATCTACCCAGCGAAACATAAATCTTTACATCAAAAAGATATCTGTACATATATGTTTATTAGAGCACAATTCACAATTGCAAAGATATAGCAACAATCTAAGTGCCCATTAACCACAGAGTGGATAAAGAGAATGTGGTATACATACACATAGAATATAAAGTTATAAAAAGAATAAACTAATGTCTTTTGCAGCAACTTGGGTAGAACTGGATACCATTATCCTAGGAGAAGTAACTCAGGAAAGGAAAAACAAGTACCAAATGTTCTCACTTATAACTGGGAACTAACATGTCAGCCCTGCTTGACATGGCTTCCAAAACAGCAATAAAAAGTTCCCTCCCAAAAGTCACAGACCTGATGGTTTCACACCCAAATTATACCAGACCTATAAAGAACTGATATTATCCTGCAGAAATTATTCCATAGCATTAAGAAGGAAGGAATCCTCTCCAACATGTTTCACAAATTCAAGATAACCTTGATACCAAAGCTGAGAAAAGACACAACACAACACAACAAAACAAAAAACAAAGAAACAAAAAGAAAACCTCAGACCAATATTCCTTATGAATATAAATGGAAAAATTCTCAGTAATCCTGGAAAATCCAATTCAACTGCACATCAAAAATATCATTCACCGTGACCAGGTGGGCTTCATCCCAAAGATTCAAGTATGATGAACATGAAAATCTATAAATGTAACTCACCATATAATTAGAAGTAAAACCAAAGACCATATGATCCCTTCTACATATGCAGAAAAAGCATTTGACAAAATTCAGCACCATTTTGTTAAATCCTGGAAAATCCAATTCAACTGCACATCAAAAATATCATTCACCATGACCAGGTGGGCTTCATTCCAAAGATTCAAGTATGATGAACATGAAAATCTATAAATGTAATTCACCACATAATTAGAAGTAAAACCAAAGACCATATGATCCCTTCTACATATACAGAAAAAGAATTTGATAAAATTCAGCACCATTTTATCATAAAAATGCTTAACAAGATAGGTGTAGATTGAACTTACCTCAAAATTACAAAAGACATACACAACAAACCCTGAGGCAACATCATATTAAATGAGGAAAATCTGAAATTCTTAGCCAGAGAAATCAGACAAGAGAAGAAAATTGAGGGTATTTAAATGAGAAAAGACATTGCTCTTTGTTGTTCATATGATCTGATACTAGAAAACCCCAATTAGTCTGCTAATAGACTTCAGAAATTGATAAGCAAATGCAACAAAGTCTCAAATTTATACACACAAATGAGTAGCATTTATATATGCCAACAACAGTCAAAATGAGAACCCAATCGAAGACCCAATACCCTTTGCAATAGCAACAAAAAAGGTAAAATACATAGGAATATATTAACTAAGGAAGTGGAGATCTCTACAGGTAAAACTGTGAAATAGTGAAGAAGGGAATAGCAGATAAGATAAATAGATAGAAAAATATATGTTCATGGATATGCAGAATCAACATTGTTAAAATGTCTATACTACCCAAAGTGATATATAGACTCAATGTAATCCCCATTAGAATATCAATGTCATTTTACCTAGAAAAAATAATCCTATACTTCATCTGGAACCAGAAAATATTTCATATGTCCAAAGCAACCTTAAGCAGTAAGAACAAATTGGAAGGAATCAATTTTCCAGACATCAAAGTATACTATAAAGCTATCATAACTAAAGCAGTGTGGTAATGGCACAAAAACAGAGAAGTAGATGATTGGATTAGAACAGAGAACCCAGATATGAAACCATTCACATATTGTAATCTGATATTTGACAAATCAGACAAAAACATACACTGAGATAAAGAATCCCTAATTAATAAATGATCCTGAGAAAATTTGATAGCCACATGTAGAAGACTGAAATAGAACCTGCACCTCTTATCACTCACATAATATTAACTCATGATGGATAACAGATTTAAACCTAAGATAGGAAGTCTAGTAGAAAATATTAGAAAAACTCTTACAGATTGGCCTAGGCAAAGAATTTACGAAGAATACCCCCAAATCAATCATAGCAAAACCAAAAAATGGACAATATTCAAATCAAAAAGTTTTTTCACAGTCAAGAAAACAATCATTAAAGCAAATAGGCACCCTCCAGAATTAAAGGAAATAATTCCATGCAATATATATGCAAAATAGCTGATAACCAGAATCTATGAAAAACTAAAGCAAATAAGCAAGAAAAAATCAACCCCATTAAAAAGTGGGCACACGAACACAAACTTTTCAAAAAAAGATAGACTAATAGCCAACAAACAAATGAAAACATACTCAGCATCCCTAATTGATACAGGGTTCCCCCATTCAAGCCTGGACAAGGAACCCCAGTTTCCTAGGCCTGGGCAATTTCATAAGGTAATGCCCTGACATTCACCTTGCCCTGAGTGGAAGGGACTATATTCATTTTTTAATGCACTAATTCACTTTGAAAAAGTTTTTTCCACTTACCAAGTCCAGGCCAAATGTAACTCTCAAGGATGTGTATACCCCTAGATGAACGAAGCAGGAGAAACCTTCTGACTCCAGGCTTTCCCTCTGCTAGAAGCTCTGGTGCTTTTTTACTCCTACTATATTCCTTTTGGGCTAATAAATCCTACCTTAGCACAGATCTGTGGTCCATGGGTTTATTCTTCAAATCCCTGAGAACAAGGACTTACTGAGGAAAGAAATTCTGGGAACATATTCATCAGGGAAATGCAAATCAAGACCACAATAAGGTATCATTTAACTCCGGTGAGAATGGCTTTCATTAAAAAGTCCCAAAACAACAAATGCTGGTGTGGGTGTGGAGAGATAGAAAAACTCATCAAAAACTCATCAAAAACTTACTTTTGGTGGGACTGCAAACTAGCACAACCTCTATGGAAAGAAGTATAAAGATACCTCAAAGAACTAAAAGTAGACCTGCCATCCAATCCAGCAACCCTGCTACTGGGTAGGTATTTACCCAAAAAGGATAGAAAATTATTGAAAAGATATCTGCACCTAAATGCTTATAGCAGCACAATTCATAGTGGCCATGATGTGGAGAAAATTCAAGTGCACCATCAGTATATATATTAAAATTCTAAGACTCTGCACCAAAACATAATCAATGTTACTGTATGATACATTGAAAAAGAAATACTGTTGAATTAAGATTCCAAGGAAGAGTTGTTTCCTTCCTGCTTAATTGTATTCAACCTGTGTGACTGAAGAGGTTTTATCTAATGGGGAGTGGCCAGAGGTACTGAAATGAATCTTACTAATATGGGAATATTGAAGATAGGATTAAAAATGCTAAAATAATACTTAAAGCATCAATTTCATAATTGCTATTAAAAATCATTCCTTTAGGCAAATAAAAGTTGGCCTAAGATTTGGTTGTATCATTTTTTTTACTAAATTAGAAATTCAAAAGCAGTCAACAAACATAAACACAGATGCCTTGTCATTGTGTTACATGCTTTGGGCAGAAAAAGATTTTGGTTAGGGGGTTAAGAAAGCATTAAGAAAATGTAAACAAAATTAAAATATAGTTGATTCTTTTTTTTTATTAAATGATAGCTGTGTACATTAATGCAATCATGGGGTACAGTGTGATGTCTTCATATACAATTTGAAATATTTTCATCAAACTGTTTAACATATCCTTTATGTCATTTTCTTAGTTATTGTGTTAAGACATTTATATACTTTTAGAAAGATTCACTTATACCCTTTTAAAATAAACCATAGAGCTTATCTCTCCACCCTCCCTCCACCCATCCACCCCCTCCCTTCCTTTTCCCTCCCCCTTCCCCATATTCTTAGGCTATATTTAGGTTATAGCTTTCACTAGTTTCATAATAGGGCTGTGTACATTGGATACTTTTTCTTCCATTCTTGTGATACTTTGCTAAGAACATTATCCAGCTCCATCCATGTAAACATGAAGGAGGTAAAGTCTCCATTTTTCTTTATGGCTGCATAGTATTCTATGGTGTACATATACCATGGTTTATTGATCCATTCCCAGATCGATGGGCACTTGGGCTTCTTCCATGACCTGGCAGTTATGAATTGGGCTGCAGTAAACATTCTGATACAAATATTTTTGTTGTACTGTGGTTTTTGGTCTTCTGGATATATATCTAATAAAGGAATTGTAGGATTAAATCGCAGGTCTATTTTTAGTTCTCTAAGTGTTCTCCAGACATCTTTTGAGAAGGAATGTATGGAATGTACTAGTTTGCATTCTGACCAGCAATGTAAAAGTGTTCCCTTTTCTCCACATCCACGCCAGCATCTCTGGTTTTGGGATTTTGTGATATGGGCTAATCTTACTGGAGTTAGGTGATATCTCAAAGTAGTTTTGATTTGCATTT
>CAUYQV010012634.1:0-66949 GCA_963574575.1 Galagoides demidoff | reverse complement strand
CTGCAACCAAAAAATGGCCGGGCGTTGTGGCAGGCGCCTGTAGTCCCAGCTACTTGGGAGGTGGAGGCAGGAGACTCGCTTGAGCCCAGGAGTTGGAGGTTGCTGTGAGCTGTGATGCCATGGCACTCTACCCAGGGGGATAGCTTGAGGCTCTGTCTCAAAAAATTAAAAAAAAAAAAATCAGGCAAATTCAGTCGGGGTCTCAGAGCACCACTTACTTCCCTGGGGCTGGAAAAAGATGATGCTAATGAAGGAAGTGAGGAAAACCTGGGCAGTTTCCAGAAAAGTTGAGTTTGACTTGCACAGATTTGCAGTTTAGAAAGATATGACCACATCTTGCAGAAGTTGAGGCTACAGATAAACTTGAGAGGCAGAGGGAGAAGTGACTTTCAAAGCCCAGGGAGCACCTGAGGTCCCCCACGGGAGAGGAGCACAGAGATGAGAAAAAGTCAGGTTCACAGGAATGACGGGGCAGAACAATGCTGGGGTGGAAGTAATGATACAGGATTCCCCCAGAGGCCAGGCAGATGGCCACGACAGGGATTGAGATGGCAGGAGCGGGGTGGGCCAGGCTTCAGGAAGATAGAGATTGGGAGCAGGTGTCTGGGTTGCTTGGGAACCAGCCAGGTGAGAAGCAGGGGACCAGGGAGTGGCTCCTGGTGGGTGGGGCGTTCCTTTGGCCCACTTGGGTTAACGTAGCCCCCATGTTCTCCTCCCCTGTCCTGGGGCTGGTAGCAGGAAAGGAGAATGGGTGGGAATATGCTCAATCATTGATTCATTCCACATACATGTACTGAATAGCTACTGTGTGTGCAAGGCTTTGGCAGGATGTGGGGATGGAGGGGTGGACACAAAGTTCCCATGCCTTCAGAGCTCATGTTCAAATGTAGATCCACACTAATAATTGCCACATGGTACATCTAGTGCTGAAGTAGCAGTTAGCTCCAGATGCTTCCAGGGTATCACACAGGAGGGCATCACATTATGGAGTTAGGAAAGACTTCTTGAAGAAATGAAGCTTGAGATGAGTCTTGAAGAATAAACAGGAGTGCAGCGGCTATGGAGAGCTGAGGGCCCAGCAGGAGCACGAAGGTAGGAAGAGGTTCAGGGACCTCTCCCACAGTTCACATGGATGCAGTATAAGGTATAGAGTGGCAGATGGCCAAGGCAGAACCTAGTGAACAGAGGCCAGATGAAGAATCAGCGTGCCCTGTATCTAATGTGATGGCAATGAAAGCCCCGGGGGGCCAGGGAGAAAGGATGCAGGGATGGTGACAGGAGAGAGGCTGGCGACCTCCCTGGGGCAGTAAAGAAAACTCTAAGGAATGGATGCTGGCCAGTTTCAAATCCTGGCTCTATCAGTTGCTGTGGGCCCTCAGACAGATTACCTAATCTCTAATCACTTAAATGAG
Source organism: Galagoides demidoff (assembly GCA_963574575.1). Taxonomy (NCBI): domain Eukaryota; kingdom Metazoa; phylum Chordata; class Mammalia; order Primates; family Galagidae; genus Galagoides; species Galagoides demidoff. Next base: position 65,537 of record CAUYQV010012634.1, on the reverse strand, counting down.
AATAATAAAACTGTCAACGGCACACGTGAGTATGAAAACCCATGGTATCTACCAGATAACAAGCCATCAGTAAATGGCCATTATCACCATTGCACCTTAAACCACCTGCTTCTGCATTAATGCTCTCTCCTGTTCCTTCAAACCTTCCTTTATAAAATGGCTAGAAAAAAGACTATTTCCCCTCAGCTCTGACCCACCTCCCCAGCTGGAGCCCTGGCTAATAGGCACCCCCTGTGCCGATGGCAGGAGGTGCCATGGTGACCTCCCAGGTTGGCTGTAGTGAGTGAACTGAACTGAACTTTTTTTTTCCCCAGCTATTCCAATTATTCTAAATATTTACCACTAGACAAGTATTATACATTTGAAAAAGCTGAATGATATTTTTTAGCACACAGCAGAGAAAAACTGAAAACAATTCCAATTTCTGGCAACAGAGAGCTGGCTGGCTAAGTTATGGTACATCCACATGAAATTGTGCTGTGTGGCTATTTAAAATGTTACAGATATGTGATAACTGACAGGAAACAGTGTCACGACAAATTGTTAAAGGAAAAAAGCAGGTTATAGAATAGCATAAATCTTGTAAAACCATCTATATAAAACTGTGTTACATTTAACTGCTTGTATTTATGGGCAGAAAAATGTCTGGAACGCTGATCACTGTGGTTCTCTGCAGATCAGTGATGTTCAACCAGTGTGCCATGAGAGGATCTTAGCTGTGCCACAAACATTTTTTTTTCTTTAGAGACAGAGCCTCACTTTGTCACCCTCAGTAGATTGCTGTGGTGTCACAGCTCACAGCAACCTCCAACTCCTGGGCTTAGGCGATTCTCTTGCATCAGCCTCTCAAGTAGCTAGGACTATAGGCGCCCACCACAACGCCCAGCTATTTTTTTGTTGCAGTTTGGCCAGGGCTGGGTTCAAATGCGCCACCCTCGGTATATGCGGCTGGTGCCCTACTCACTGAGCCACAGGCACCGCCACATTTTTTTTTTTATTCACCTGGAGTACAGGTGGGGTGAGATTCCTGATTAGGGAGAAATCTACCAGGCGTGAACATTTTATGAGATCATTAATTAAAATATTTTTGAAAGAAGCTCAAAGCACAGTAAACATATTCTTTTTTCACTCTTTTTTTTTTGATCAATATAATTTAAGTGTGCTTCAGAAGGTTAACTATAAGTTCAAGTGTGCTGTGAGATTAAAAAAAAAAAAAGTTGGAAAACACTGTTCTAGATGGCCATGTGAGAACTGGGGAGGCCTTCGTCTGTTGACCTGAATTGAGCACTTACTGTGTATTTTCCCTGGAGATTTGTGGAGCTAAAGAGAGACATAGGCCCACCCCAGTAGGACTCCTAGTCTGGTGGATGAAGAGCTCCAGAAAGGGCTTGGAAACCCAAATAACTTCCATTGTCCCTGCAAGGTTCTATTGTCCTATCTCAGGATGCACACTTTATGCTCAATTTCACCAGAAATTCATGCAGTCCCCTCTCGTGGTCCTGGAAGATCCTTAGCCTAACCTCTAAGGATAAGAGATTAGGCTAAGGACAAGGACAAGATTCTAACCCTTCACAGCCTTACCTCCCACCAACCTTGCCACATGCCCACCCCACTACTCACCTCCAGCCTTAACATACCAGCCTTCCACCCCCGTGCTTTTGTGCTTACTGTCTGTGTGGGATGAGACATTTCTCCCTCCACCTTCTCTTTCTTGATGAAATTTCCCCCATTCTTTAAACATTAAACTCAACCATCTCTTGCTCCATGATGCCTTCTGGGGCAAAATTAGCTTCCACTCTCTTCTGGGTTCTACTACAAGGGAATATATCCATATGAAACTTCACGATGAAATGTCAGTCTGTCTTGTTCATTGTCGTGCCCCTGGTGCCCAGCCAGTGGCACTGTTCAATATTACTCTTACTGTTCAAGGAGGAAATTTCTGCTGAGCCCCTGAACAACTCCTGCTGCCCACTAGCGGCGGGGTCTGGCCCCATCATCTAGCGTCTTCACCCAGCACCTGCCATGTTCTATTCATAGATACCACACCTCAATACCAAAATTGTATACTTTGATCCAAAGTTTTTGTTTCAGAATTTTGAAAATATGAAACGCAAATAAACCAATTATAAGAAAAGAAGGGTGTGAGACAACTGGGGAATTGTCAAAAATGTATGAGATGACTGGGAAATTTTGAATATTTGATATTTTGATAATGAGGAATTGCCAATTGCTAGCTGCAATAACCGTACTGGGGTTATACGTTTTGCAGAACCCTTTTTTTTTTTTTTTTTGCAGTTTTTAGCCAGGGCTGGGTTTGAACCCGCCACCTCTGGCATATGGGGCTGGTGCCCCACTCCTTAGAGATACAGGCACTGGGCCCTGCAGAACCCTTTTTAATGTAGAGATGCATCCTCATGTCATATGCTATCTTGGATTGGCTTCAACAGAATCCAGTTGGGATCAGGGGATTAAGCAAAGGTATAGACAAAATAAGATTAGCCCCTAAATGTTGAAGCCAGAGACAAAGAAGTTAATTATACTAATCTCTCGATTTTTTGCATATGCTTTGAAAAGGAGCTAACAATACAAAAAAAAAAAAAAAACAACCAACCCTGAAATGTAAAATACATCTTCAGTCCTACTCAGACTTTGCACGAAAGGAGACAAAGCAAAAAAACCCTGTTGCAAGAATAATTATTGCTCTATTCACAGACTTTCCTAACATGTGGAATGTCAACATGACAGTTTTGAAACTAATTCAGGAAGCATGCAAATCTCCATCTGAACAAGATAAAACTGAGGAACTTAAAGGCAAACCGGAAACAAAAACTATGGCTCCTTGTAAATACAAGACTGCAACTCCTGAAAAAAGCCAAAAGGCCTTGTCAGCGGAAAATATTCGAAGATATCACACAAATATATCTTCTCACCACTCCTCAACTATGGCAGAGTCAGGGAAAGCTTTTTCTAGAAAATTTTACTGAAAAAAAAAAACAAAAAACAAAGAAACTTGTGACCTAGTGATTCTGCCAGCATCCTCTGCTTTTTAAGGTTCAAAAAAAGATAAGAAGTATCCCATACTTCTTTAAAAAAAAAGATCAAGTAGTATCCCATCTTCAACCTTTTATGACTAAATCTTGAGGTTTAGAAGTGTACAGATTTTAATGTTTTGAATACTTTAATTTTATCTGTTACCATAGGCCAGAACGAGAATGTGTATTTTTATAAATCTACCTTTCCTTGGTGTTCTAAAACATTTTTTTATATTTAAAATTACTCAATATTTTGACTTATGGTTCTATATTTTTAAAATACCTTTTGGTGAAATACAAATACTGATGTCAGTATTATGTGATAGGCATAGTAATGGTCCTGGGTACCTTACTTCAGTACGTAATAACAATTTCCAAGCCTTGTCAAACTGGAAGGGTGTATGCTGTGTGCCTCAACACTGGGCATACATCAGAACCACCCAGGGAAATTTAAATGGGATTAATGCCCTGACCCATCACAGCTCACCTGGGGTCAGAGGAGGAGAAGTGGGGCCCAGGTGACTAGAAAGTGCAATCAGTGACACTCTGGTCCAAGGTATGAGAAGCTGAGCCTATCTAAAGCTGCTGAGCTGTAAAGAGCAAGGACCAGAGTGCAGAACACCAGCCCAGCCTCTTTTTTTTTTTTCTTTTGCAGTTTTTGGCCGGGGCTGGGTTTGAACCCTCCACCTCTGGCGTCTGGGGCCAGTACCCTACTCCTTTGAACCACAGGTGCCACCCCAGCCCAGCCTCTTTTTGCCTCTCTGCAACCCAAATATTTGCCCTTCATGGTAGGCACAGCAGCAGGCTCCTCCCCAGGGTTAGGAAAGGGCAAAGGCTCTGCCAAGCTGCTGGAGGGTGATCACAGGCCCTGACTACTGGCATTCCGCTCTCCCCATCAGGAAAGTGCACAATCCTATCTCTCAGCTTCTGATCTGATCAGAAACTCAGAAGTCTGAGATAACGCTGCCAGACTGTGGGAGCCAGCCCAGACCACAGAGGAAGGAAAGGAGGAAGATCAGATCAAACTTGGGGCAAGATCAGAGCCTTGACACATCTGGAGCAGTAGCCTGGGGACTTGGAGGGGGCCAGGAAGCCCCTGAGGGTGGAACCAAGATCTCCAGACAGGAACTTCTGATATGCAGCCTTTAGCTCAAACCACACACACACACAGGCCCCTCCATGGGCACTGAGAGTACCTACCTTGAAAATGTCCTGGTAGATCCTGGGGGGGTCTTACCCTGGGGGAGTAATTAAAGTTGGGGTGGAGATAGGGGCTTAGAACACCTCTCTGACAATCAGTCCCAAACCTAACTGTGCTGAAAACCCAGAATGCCTTGGGTTAGCCTATCTCAGGCTTCCTTTGGTTTGGTTTTGTTTCTCTGTGTGTGTGTGTGTGTGTGTGTGTGTGTGTTTTGAGACAGATACACACATACACACCCTGGATAGAGTGTCATAGCTTCAAAGCTTACAGCAACTTCAAAATCTTGGTCTTAAGTGATCCTGCCACTTCAGTTTCCCAAGTAGCTGAGACTATATGCGCCTGCCACAATACCCAGTTTTTCTGTTTTTATTAGAGACGGGGGTCTCACTCTTGCTCAGGCTGGTCTTGAAATCCTGAGCTCATGCAAAGCACCCACTCAGCCTCTCAGAGTGCTGGGATTATAGGCATGAGCCGCCGCACCCAGCCCAGCTTTCTGAACTAGAGTCCCCAGGGTGCAGTGTGGGGGTTACTTGGGTATCAAGCTTCAGCAGTGAGTCCCACATGCAGCCCAGCTGGGGAACAACTGCCCTGAGCTTCTGTGCCTGCCCACATCTCGCAGCCTGGAATCTACTCAGGAGAAAGGACAGAACCAAAAGTAAGAAGTCTGAGGACCAAGGGACCAAGAAAGGCAGTCGGCCCTTAAATGAGGTTTCACTTTCCCAGGTATCAGTTACCTGGGGCCAACTGCAGTCCGGGACTAGGTATGTAGAATCAAATAAGATATTTTGAGAAAGAGAGGAAATATCCGCTTTACTTTTATTACAGTACATTGTTTAAAATGTTCTGCTTGATTATTATTGCTGTTAATCTCTTGCTGTGCCTAATTTATATGTTAAATGTATAAATGCATGGTGCATAGGAAGACACATGGTGTCTGCGGCTTGCTACTGTTTCTGGTTTCAGGCATCCACAGGGGTCTTTGACCATCTGTCCTGTGGATAAGGACTATGGGTCTAGTACAGTGGTTCTCAACCTTCCTAATGCCACGGCCCCTTACTACAGTTCCTGTGGGTTGCGACCCACAGATTGAGAACTGCTGGTCTAGCAGAACAAGATGAAAAGCAGGACTTGGGGGTGGCAGAAGGGATGACGAGTGCTGAAAATGGAGAATTTAAGTTCAATTCTACACCTCCTTGGTAAGCACGTGCTCAACACTGGCTCCTTCTTGGGTAGGGTGTCAGGAATTGTGGCTGCCCTCAAAGAGAAACCCCCCTTTCTTAGGAGACAGTCATAGCCAGAAGAACTGTTAGGCAAATAATCAGAGGGAAGGAGACTTCCCTGAGAGACCACTTCCTCCTGGGCATTTCATGGGTGCTGAAAATGCAACTTGTCCATGATAGAGTCATTATCTGTCACCAAATCCTGATTTGTCTTTCCTACATGCTGTTCCCTCTGCTTCAAGATGCATGCTCCTTACCTACCTGGAACTTCCCCCTCATCCTCAGCCTGAGCTCCACTCCAGTGCCCCTCACGTCCCCAGCCCCTGCTGCACTTCAGGCCGTGTGGGTGCTCCCAAGGCTTGTCTCTGCTCCTCCTGATGGCAGAGCTCCTGCCCTGCTCACTCATGAGTGCTCAGAACAAGTGCAGTACTTGACACACTGGAAAGTGTCCAGAAGACATCTGCTGATGGCTCAGGAGTTCAGAGAGGGCACCCAGAGCAAGGGCAGTTAGGGGAGTCTCCTGGAGGAGGCACTACTTAAGGGCACCCCAAGAGAGGGTGAGGACTTGTTTTGGCAGAGGACAGAATGGCATCCCCAGGGAGCAAAGGCCCAGAGTCGGGAGGCAGTTGGTGCTGAGTCCAGAGGCAAGAGAGGAGTACAGTGGGGAAAAGGGGGTGGGCACAGGGGGCAGGTCACAACACAGCACCCAGAGTGCTTTTCAACTCCAAGCACCAAGTGACCAGGTGATGATCCCAGGAAACTGCTACACAATTTGCATTCATGAGAAGGTTTCCTGGCAATCATTAACTCTGAGCTTTACCTGCTAGGACTACGGGTACCATTGGCGGCATTGTTAACAGATACCAGCAGGTAGGTGAGTCATTGAATGTAATTATTACCCAAAGAACATACTCCACTGGTGAAGGGAAAATGGTGAGGGCAGCCAAGGAGCTAGGGAGGTGTGAACTGGCAAAGGGAAGAAGGTCACATGGATTGGGGGGTGGGGATCTAGCACCTGCCCACACCTTCAGCCCAGACCGGAGGGCACTGGGGTCGAAGAAGGATATGGGGCTCTGATGAGAAAGGGCATGACTTGCAAAGGGCCCTACAGCCAACAAAGAGCTCAGCTGGGAGAGCCAAGGCTGATGCCCTAGCCCCCATAACATAAAACTGTCCCCACTGGGCGTGCATGGCATTTGGGCTCTGCAGTCCGCTCCCTCTGGCTTTGAGTCCTGAGCCTCTCTAGGCCTCATTTTCCCCCCTTGTAATATGTAGGTGAGGATGTTGATTTGAACTCCCAGTTACTCTTTTCTAAACCCCTTATGGGCACTTCATGCCCCATTTAGTTTTGACAACATCCCTCTGGGTGGGCACTTTCATAATCCCCAACGTAACTGCCTCTCTGGTGTGTGTCCAGCATTAGGAAGCCCCATGTGTGAGCACTCAGAGCCCAGCAGGTGTTCAATAGAGAGCAGCCACCATTACTACTAAATTAGGACTGAGGACCTGCCTTCTCTGACCTGTCCCAGGCTACAAGACAGACTGCAAAATTTATTCTCCTTCCTCACCAGGATGTTATTTTTCCTGTTAACCCAGTGTCATAAGTAACACTTTTCACGATATTTGAAAGCAGCAGTGGATTAAGAGCCCCAGGGGCTGAAGTGTGGCACAAAGTCATTATTCTAGCGTTATTAAGCACAGGCTTTTTTTAAAATCACTGAGGCAAAATGCATTATTGAAAAAAACTTAATGAAGAATGAGAATAATAGGCCCTCTAAATCAGCCCCCAAAAGGCACAGCTGGAGCCCTAGAAAGTATAAACAGCAACCCCACCTTGCCTGAGCCTCTGCTGCCTAGAATCACCTCTGAAGTTCCAGGCTACTGTTTATGCTGGAAAATGATTCAGTTTTCCCAGGGTGGAGAAGCAGGGCCTCTATATGAGAAGGGAGAAGAAAACTCCGCTCCATGTTTAAGGAACACGGCCCAAACACGGCCCCACAGTAGCCCACAGAGTATAGTGGGTATGTGAAGTGGGAGCTACGGACCGAGGTGGTAACAGGCTTGGAGACAGGAATGTCATCCTGGGCTGGTATCTCCATGGCAAGGCCGAAAAGTGGCCACCTCTGCAATGGAGTCAAGGGCCACCCCCTAGGTCCCGAGACTTCAGATTTCACTATTACAGATCTGTTTCTTTGGGTCTTCATGGAAAGGTCTGAGGAACATATCGATCTTTGGGGAGAGTGGAGGTGTTATGGGAACTAGCTGAAATTATTACAACAAATCTTTTTTTTTGTTTCTCTCTCACTATTCATACAAAGACCCAGATCTTCCACCTGGACAAAGTAAATTCATTTCTCCAGTAATTGGCAGCATTTAAGACAACAGGGAACACATCAGAGCAGGAAGGGAAGAGTGGCATTAAGGCCCATCCTAAATAGTCTATGAGGAAAACTGACACTGGGCCAGGAGTCCTGACACCTGACTCAAATCTGACGTGAGCTGTCCCCAGGAAGCCCAAGGGACTCTGTACAAGCTTCACACAAGATGACAATTCCCACTATGCTCCTTCAGAGTTGTCCCCAAGATCAAATTAAATAGAGTACCCAGCACCAGCAGATTCTCACAAGGCTCAAGCAGGCACGGCCCCTTGTGTGAAACCCTCTGGCTCACCCAGAGCAGGAATCACCAACTCCCCAGAGACCTGGTTCAGCTTTGTCCCTCTCATACTGCAGGGCACTGGAACAAAGCCATCTTTAATACAGCAAGACCCATCTTATCAAGAGAGGTGTTTTCCCTTTGAAAGTCAAATGTGAGGCCTGTGGACAATGGGGGGTGTTTCTGGCAAGCCAGGTAGTTCTCCCTCCTTCCCCCAACCAGCCTGCAAGAGCTTAACTATTGGAATTCACCTCTTCTGACAAATCCTTGCTCTCCTCAGGCCTATGAGGAAATTCTGATGATGTAAAGCAGAGACTTCATCCTCAGAAGGAGAGGATGGTCCAGAGATGGTTGGTGGGGCAGATCACAGGATAAACTGGTCAAAGACAAATCCAGGAGGCCCCAGTCTTGTTAAGCTACACTTAGAAGGAACATTCCAGCAACAGGGCATCTGGCACTGTTGCTAAGACAAAGGTGAAGATTAAACCAAACCGCACTGGGAGGGAGTCAGGGAGAAGGGCAGCCGAGCCAGTCACCTTCCCTTCCTGTTTGGTGGAGCCCCCTGGGTAAACCAAATGTTTCATCCTCCTTCACACAATTTCCTTTTTGTTTTCCACTTACAATTTTAAGAAAATGATTAGTCAGATTCTAGAGAGGATGTGTACCAAATACACCCAAGAAATGAACTACTGACCTTCCATAGTTCAGAAACTGAGGCTCCCCTCAGTGCTCCCAGCTCTGTACCCCCACCCCTCATCAAGAAAGGATTCCAGGAAGGAGGCATTAGTGAGCCTTGATCTGGGAAAAGATTGTTTCCTGCCAGGAGGACAACTGCAGCTCTGTGGGGAATCACAGTCCCTGCTGGGAGTGACAGTCCCTCATGGAAATGCATGATGCCTGAGTCCACCCCTGTCTATCAAGCTTAAGGTCCCCTGGGGTTCCCTTGCTGGCAGATAGGAGGCAACATTCACAGCCCACTGTTGGCAGGAACTCTACTACCTCCTGTCCCTCCCCTCCTTAGCTGGCTCATCTGTTACCTCCCTCCTCTGGCCACCCTGAAAGTCTGATGCTCAGCCTCCCCCAGGGACCACTGGCCCCATAGAATGCCAGAAACAGGGGCCTCCTCACTGGCCTTCCTTTTCTCTTCCTTCCCCTTTGCTACCTTTTCTAGACACACTGACTGTTCCAGCTCTTCCTCTTTCAAGAAGTCTTCTCTGCCAACCACAGCCCAGCTGGGTTCCCTTTATTCTCTGCATCAGCAACTGGTTATATAAGAACATTTTGGCGAGTCATTACATGATGTCTTTACCGGGGACATAAAACAGACACCACAAATGCTTGGGGAAAAAAAGGAACCATTTGGTGATGTAGAAATTGTGAAAGAACGCATTGTTGACATGGTCAGGTGTTTAGACCCCAATAACATTTCAAAATACAAACACCTGCTTCTTTCAAGGAGAGCCATAACTGACCATCAGCATGAATTAGCCTTCAACTGAACAGAACAACTTCATGCAATATTTTAAAAATACACATATACATATTACTCAGTCACTTTGGATGAATCAAGTGATACGTGTACTGCTAACTCAGTGCCAGGTCTGTACGTCATTGGGGTTATAACGGAAGATTTTCTTTGCTATAAAGAGTTACTTAGGGAACTCTTGCAGACAGAACATGGGGAGTAGATATCTTCAACAGCTTTCAAGATAAATGTTGTGAAGTTGGACTGAATTTGGTGAATTTAGTGAGTGTGTGTATAGACAGTACAACTTCCATGACAGGAAAATAGGAAGGGTTTATTGCACAGATTAAAAGAAGTATTAACAGATCCAGATGTTCTCATTTTTCATTATATCTTGTATCAGCAAAATCTCCGTGCTAAAGCTGCTATTTTAGTGACACTTTGTGAGGAGTTAAAAGGAATGTTAACTGCCTTCCTGCAGATGCAGCATAGCAGGGTCAGTTTCACAACATGCTAAAGCTGAACCAGGAGGCATTCAGTGCAGATTTGCCCAATCACTCTAAAGTGCAGTGGCTCCTGCAGGGACAGGTATTAGCTAAAATGGTATTTCTGTGAGAACGGATAGCTAAATTTTATGAAGAACAGAATCAGCAATGTGAATTACTGAAAGATTTCTATAGGAGTGCCGCATTTCTGTGTGATATCATGCCACATCAAAATGACTTGAGTATTTCTTTGCAAGGCAAAGTAAGTCTATATACAACGTGTGGCAATATATATATATATATCCAGGAATTTCAAAAAAGCTATCTTTTTTCAAAACGCTTCTTCTTTTTTTTTTTTTTTTTGAGACAGAGCCTCAAGCTATCCCCTGGGGTAGAGTGCCAGGGCATCACAGCTCATAGCAACCTCCAACTCCTGGGCTCAAGCGAGTCTCCTGCCTCCGCCTCCCAAGTAGCTGGGACCACAGGTGCCCGCCCCAAAGCCTGGCCATTTCTTGGTTGCAGCCATCATTGTTGTTTGGCGGGCCCGGGCTGGGGATTCGAACCCGCCACCTTAGGTGTATGTGGCTGGCGCCTTAGCCAATTGAGCCACAGGCGCCGAGCCAAAACGCTTCTTCTAAAAGAAATTTTGGATGAACATTTTCCCCAGTCAGCAGGACGATCTATGCAAATCACTGGAAGAATACACAGCTGTTACGGACCTAGTAGTTGGAGAATTGTAGGACAGGTTCACTGACTTTCATCACACTCACATTCCCAGTTCATTCAGTCTCACTTAGTTGGTATCACCAAGGCACCTAGAAAACTACAGATGAAACTGACTGAGCTCTCAGTAGGTGACATTTTAAAGCTTATAGTTTGACTCTAAGAAAGATCCAACTGAAACATGAAAAAAATGCAGTAGAATACCCATGCCTTTGGCAATGTGCCGGAAAAATGCTTTCTTGCTTTTCAACCACTCATTGCTGTGAATCTACATTCTCCTACGTACCCAAATCAAGATGCCCTTAAGGTCACCAGTGACTGATACCTATCTAGAGAATCGACTGAAACCACAGACCTCTATGACTCAAATAATCAAATGTTTTCCAACAAAAAGCAGACACAACAAAGTCATTAAGAGGTTAGTTAACTTTAAAATTAACAAATAGTTTTCATTTGTTGAAATTATTAAGTGTATAGTAGTTAGACTTTTACAGAAATGTATCTAATTGAAGTTTCTTGAATGGGGCCTTATTTGATTACAGATAAATTAATGCAGGCTTCCAAAGTGAAAAGGTTCTCCACCCTTGAACTAGGTAAATAAACATCTGTTGAATATGAGATTATTTCCCTACAAGTTCCACTCTCAAAAGGGCAATAACTCTAGTAAAGAGAAATCACAAGGTAACATGAATAATTGCCAATAAGTATATGTTTGTGAATTTCCAGCAGATTTACTGATTTATAGCCCAGAGGCCGACATTATTAGAATAGGTGAATTCACACCCCCTCGAAAAAGAGCCTGTGTGATTTGAGGCAGTGTCGACCAGAACCCCCAGATCCAATATAGCAATGTGAGGGCCCTTCCATCTGCCACTATTGCTTGGTTCTTCATGTTTTAAAGACTTTTTGTCTTCAAGATTCTTTTCTCAAATCAATGACCCTAAAAGGTCAGAATCAGTTGACAGGTACAGACACCTGATCCTGAGGGTGGGAGGCTCTGAAAGGGAGAGGAGGGGATTTCATGGGGGAGGAAGAAAGCGCCAAGATGGCAAAGGCTCATGTCCAGCAAGGGCAAATACCCCTGCTGTTCTAATAGGCAGGAGAGAGGGAAGAGGGTGCCCTGTACCAAGGGTGTGAAGGCAGATAGTTGAGTTCGCTCAAGAACAGGGTTTTGTGTACGGCACCTGCACCATATGCCAGAGGTGGCAGGTTCAAACCCAGCCCTGGCCAAAAACTGAAAAAAAAAAAAAAAAAAAAAAAAAAAGGACAGGGTTTTGTATCTGGGTGCCTGTAGCTCAGCAGCTAGGGTGCCAGCCACAAACACCGGAGCTGGCGGGTTCAAACCCAGCCCGGGCCTGCCAAACAACAGTGACAACTATAACCAAAAACAGCCAGGCGTTGTGGTGGGTGCCTATAGTCCTAGCTACTTGGGAGGCTGAGGCAAGAGAATCGTTGAAGCCCAAGAGTTTGAGGTTCCTGTGAGCTGTGACGTCACAGCACTCTACTGAGGGTGACATAATGAGACTCTGTCTAAAAAAAAAAAAAAAGAAAGAAAGAAAGAAAAGAAAAGAGCAGGGATTTGTTAATGTGGTATCAAAAAGCTTAGGGCAGGGAGTTCGCTCTATTAGCAAGAGTTGGATTGGACCTAATGCAGGGTCAGAACACATGTCACGTAGGTCCTTCGTCCTGGCAGCTCCACAGCCCCATCATGAACTCCCAGAGGGAGTCAGCACAAAGTCAAATTATTCTAGAGAACAGAAAAATGTTTTTAAAGCATCCAGGGGACCCACCCTACAACTTTGGCCCTATTTCCTCACCTTCTCTACTCCACTGGATGCACCTCCTCATTGCCTGTGTTCCCCCGGCCCCCCAGTTCTGATTGCTGCTCCCTTACCTCTGACACACAAGCAATCCCCTATGCCTCCCGATCTGCTTTCGCCATTCCCAGAACGAGGCACCTCCTCGTCTCTGTTCTTCCCTACCCATCTCCCAGCCCACCCCCTCCAGGAAGACTTCCCAGAGAGAGCTTGCTTATTTAACCACTCGTCCTGTGCTAGTTCTGGAGCCCCAGGTGGACCTGCAGTTAACTGACCCTCAGCCTCTGTCCCTGCCTGAGGGTCCTTATGGTTTCAATTGTACCTGAGGGATTGTAATTTATGGAGGTGACTGAATGATAACCCAGAGAGGCAATGCCACTGAAAGAGGAATGTTATTACTAAGGTGTCCCCAGAGGAGGAGCACACCATACCAAGCGCACAGCCACAGGGAGCATAGGATTGACCAGGAGGCAGGAGCACAAGTGAGGCTGAGGCAGGGGTATGACTTGAACCCAGGAGCTTGAGGTTGCTATGAGCTTGGCTGATGCCACAGCACTCTAGCCTGGGCAACAGAGTGAGGCTCTGTCTCTAAAAACAAAAAAACCCAAAGTCTTGGTGGTGCCTGTGGCTCAGTGAATAGGGCACCAGCCCCATATACCAAGGGTGGTGAGTTCAAACCCAGCCCTGGCCAAACTGCAACAAAAAATAGCCGGGCGTTGTGGCAGGTGCCTGTAGTCCCAGCTACTCGGGAGGCTGAGACAAGAGAATCGCCTCCCAAGAGTTGGAGGTTGCTGTGAGCTGTGTGATACCACAGCACTCTACCAAGGGCGATAAAGTGAGACTCTGTCTCTACAAAAAAAAAAAAAAACAACCAAAATCTTTATCAAGGCTTCCACAGGAGAGTCAAGACAGGCAGGCTGAGCAGTTTAGGAACAATGGCTAGTTTAAATGATCCCAGTGAGCTTTGTGGGCATTGAGCCTCTCCCTAGATCTCTGGTACCTGGTGACACAGGCAGGGAGATATTGGCAGGGTGTGTGGGAGTCAGATAAGGAGGTGGTTTAGAGCATGAGCTCTAAAGTGCAGGAGAGATGGGAGCAACTCGGGACGACAGTTTGGCCCTGTGACTGATGAATGCCAAATAAAATTCAGGCTGATAAATACAGCCAGGATGCTAGCACTCTGGGAGGCCAAGGCAGGTGGACTCCTTGAGCTCAGGAGTTGGAGACCAGCCTGAGCAAGAGCTCATCTATCCTGAAAATAGGAAAATTAGTTGAATGTTGTGGCAGACAACTATAGTCCCAGCTATAGTGGAAAGCTGAGGCAAGAGGATTGCTTGAGCTCAGGAGTTTAAGACCAACCTGAGCAAGAGTGAAACTTCATCTCTACTAAAAAAAGAAAAATTAGCTGGGTATTGTGGCAGGCACCTATAGTCCCAGCTACCCAGGAGGCTGAGGACAGGGGTATTGCTTGAACCCAGGAGCTCAAGGTTGCTAGGAGCTAGGCTGATGCCACAGCACTTTAGCCCAGGCAACAGAGTGAGGCTCTGTCTTCAAAAACAAAACAGGTTTGGCGCCTGTAGCTCAGAGGGCTAGAGTGCCAGCCACACACACAGGGGTTGGCAGTTCAAACCCAGCCTAGGTCTGCCAAACAACAATGACAACTACAACAGCCAAAAAAATAGCTGGGTGTTGTGATGGGTGCCTATAGTCCCAGCTACTTAGGAGGCTGAAGCAAGAGAATCGCTTAAGCCCAAGAGTTTGAGGTTGCTGTGAGCTGTGATGTCGTGGCATTCTACCGAGAGTGACATAGTGAGACTCTGTCTCAAAAAAACAAAAACAAAAACAAAACAAACAAACAAAACCCCCCAAGAAATAGGTAAATACAGAAACTAAGGAAACACAGAACATCCATCCACTCACTTCCCCTCATCTAACTTGGATTCAGGGCTCATCAATTCAGTCACTCTCTTGCTAACATGGTAAACAGTCTTCCCCCTCTAACTCTGATATCTCATTAACACAACCCCTTCTCTCCTTCACTCCCTCAACCTCAACCCAGTAAACTCCTGGCATACGGCACCCTCTTCCCTCCTTTCTGCCTGTTATGACAGCAGAGGTATTTTTCCTCCTGTCCAAAGACTCCTATTTCCATACTAGAATATACCCCAGTGCTTCCTCAGGAACCTCACGCCAGGGACCTACCTCTCTCTAGTGAATCTTTCCCATCAAGATTCATAAATCCTAAACAAAAATAGTAGCAACCACAAAACCAAAAATTCCTTGACCAACTGGAGTGGGGAGGAACATAACTAGACAAAAAAAGTAGTTAGTTTCCCCAATACATAAAGATTTCTTCCAATTCAATAAGCAAAAGCCAACAACCTCATAGAAAATGGGCAGAACATATGAATAGACAGTTTATAGAAAAGGAAATACAAATGACTCTTACATCTGTGACAACATGTTCAATTTCACTTATAGTAAGAAAAATGCAAGTTAGGCAGGGCACAGTGGCTCATGCCTGTAATCCCCTCGACACTCTGGGAGGCTGAGGTGGGTGGATTGCTTGAGCTCATGAGTTTGAGATCAACCTGAGCAAAAGCGAGACCCCATCTCTACTTAAATAGAAAAATAGAGGCAAGAGGATTGCTTGAGCCTAGGAGTTTGAGGTTGCTGTGAGCTGTGACAGCACAGCACTCTACCCAGGGGCAACAGCTTGAGACCCTGTCTCAAAAAAAAAAAAAAAAAAGAAAGAAAAGAAAAATGCAAGTTAAAGCCTATTGAGAAACTATTTTTGTTGTCCAGATTGGCAAATATCGGTGAGTTTGACAACATTTTCTGTTGGAGCGTGTAGGAAATGAGCAGCCTCACACCTGGCTGCTAGAAGTGTGCACTCCTACAAACTCTATGGAGAGTAAATTGCTGGCATTTTTCAAAATATAAATGCACATACCCTCTGACCATCAGTTCCTCTTCCAGGACTGCATCCCACATGCCTTTGCAAAATGACCGAAGTACAAGGCGATTTCTGAGGGACAGCGTCTGTGATGGCCAAAGACAAGAAATAGTCTTCATGTCCAAAAAACAGGAGATTGATTAAATCAGCTGTGTGACATCCATCTATCAGAACATTATATAAGTATAAACAAGAAAGAAGAAGCTCCCTATGCACCAATATGGAAAAAGCTCAAGATAGACAGCTAAGTGGGAAAATGAAGCATCCGGCCGGAGAGTGCATATGGTGTGCCACCATTTGGGGGGAAGAATCTATATATGTCTTTACCACCACTCATGAGAAATGGATAAAGCTGCTTCCAAGAAGTGGCGGGGGGAGCTGGGGAGATGGGGGCACGAAAACTCTTTGCAGTAAAATTTTCACAGTTTTTTTCACCTAAATCCTGCTCCTTCTGCAATCTTCCTAATATTTGAATTCTGAACCATTTATGTTTATTTTCTTAAAAAAAAAAAAAAAAGGAAGAGGTGCAAAACAAGTAAGATTAAATAGACAAACAAACCCCTCTCTAACCCACTTCTCTTTCTGGCTTCTACACTCTCTCTTCACCTTCACTGACATATTCTTGGAAGGACTGTCTGCCAGATGCCTCTTGCCACTACCGGCCCCAGCCCTGGTCTGATCCCTCCCTGTGGCATGTCTAAATCCAGCGGCCACTTCACATCCTCCTCTCATTCCCCAGCTCTCCACAGTCATGCCCTGCGCCTTGCACACCCTCACACGGCTCCAGCACTATCCTCTCAGGGTTTCTCTGCTACCTCTCTGGGAACTCACCCTCAATTTCTACATGTCAGCACCCGGCTGCTTCCTGCGGGGGCTGCTCTGGGCGCCTCTCCTCTCCATCCACAGGTTCTCCCTGGGAGACCCCACCCACCCCAGGGCTTCTTTCATCACCTGCACACATGTGACTCTCAGATGTACATCTCCAGCTGGGCCTCTCTTCTCTGCTCAAGACCGTGCTTGACCTCTCCCAGGTGCCTTCAACCCAACATGCCCAAAATGTAACTCTCCAGCTTCGAGCCCGTTTCCTCCTCCACTCCTGAGAAGTTTCCTTGCCATATTCATGCCCAAATCCTTTTAGTCATCAAAACCTAGCAGCGTTCCCTCTTGGATATCCCTAGAATCTGTACACTCTCTCGCACCTCCACCACTGCTTACCTAAGCGGAGGCCTCCCCATTCATTCAGCGAGGAAGCTAGGGCAGCTTTCAGGGCTTTTGTATATGCTGTACCCTGTGTTTCAAATACTCTCCTCCACTCTGCATCTCTGCTTTACCTTAACTAATTCTTATCTATCTTCTAGAATTCAGACTAACATTGTTACCTTGAAGAAACCCTTCTTGACTCCTAGACCAATAGGGGCAGTTTTGTTCCCCAGGGCACATTTGCCAATGTCTGGAAACACTTTTGGTTATCACAAGTGGGGGGTGTGTGTGCGTGTGGCGACTGGCATCTATTTTGTAGAAGCCAGGGATGCTGCTAGGCATCCTGCAGGGCACAGGACAGTCCCCTACTACATGAATTATCTGGTCTGAAATGTCAGTGGGGCCAAGGTTGAGAAACCCTGCCTTAGACTAAGTCATGTCCCATGACACACTCCATTTCTCCTGCATACCACTGGTCATGATTAAATCTTTGACTATGCAAACGTATTGGCCGAATTCCATTCTCTGAGTTTTATAGGACAAATAAATGAATTAAAATCACTGGGGCATGTTTATCTTTGTGTCACCATGCCAGTGCCCAGCCTGAGCACACAGCCTCAAGCAGGTAGTGAAAACGTTTAATACAATGTGCCCAAGGCACCCTGAGCAGAAGCCATCCTATTTCCCAGCCTCCAACTCCACTGGGCTCTCTATATCATCCAATGGTGGGCTTTCTCTTGTCTTTGACTGGCCTCTCAGCCTGGACCACAGCACTCACTCTCCTCAAGCCCTCATCTCTCTGTTCCTCTTTCCCATGTGGTTCCATGGTTCCCTAAAGGCCAACGGCCTAAGCTTATCCCCTCCTTATCTTGTCAAACTGGCTGCTGCTGCTATGAGCTCACCCACTGCCAAACCAGAAACCTGGGCACCCTCATTATCACCCTGCAGACCTGCTCCCTCCACCCAGCCCAATGGCCTCCGCCCGAGTGGCCTGGCTTACTCGAACTTGGTCTTCCCACCTCAGCCCCTTTCCCTCTCAGTCCCCGTGGGTATCACTCCTAGCTTTGTCCTCTGAAGTGACCATCAGCCCATGTCACTTGCTGAGTAAAACTCCTTCAGTGCTTCTCACATCCATGGGCCAAAGCCAAATTCCCCAGCCTGGTGGAGGATGAAACGTGCAAGACCCTCCATACTCTACCCACCTACTCCCACCTTCCATGGCAGCATCTGGAGCCATGGCCTTCTTCAGCCCCAGATACAAACACTCTGGGCACCTGTTTCATGCTGCCTTAGGCTCTTCCCCCTCCTCCCCTTCCCTCTTAAGTGCCCAAAGATCTTATGGTTATCCTTAAAACTCAGTTCAGGGGCGGAACCTGTGGCTCAGTGAGTAGGGCACCGGCCCCATATACGGAGGGTGGTGAGTTCAAACCCGGCCCTAGCCAAATGGCAACAAAAAAATAGCCGGGCATTGTGGCGAGCGCCTGTAGTCCCAGCAACTCGGGAGGCGGAGGCAAGAGAATCGCCTAAGGCCAAGAGCTGGAGGTTGCTGTGAGCTGTGACGTCTACTAAGGGCGACAAAGTGAGACTCTGTCTCTAAAAAAAAATTTAAAAAACCCAGTTCCAACACCTCTTCCTCAGTAGAACAGAGATTCCTCCAGAAATTAAACATGGAACGATTACATGCTCCAGTAATTCCACTTCTGAGCATACACCCAAAGGAAGTGAAAGCAGGGACCCAAACAGATACGTAGGCACACTCACGTTCATGGCCACATTATTTATAATAGACAAAGGTAAAGCAACCCAGCATCCACTGACAAACAAGTGAAAACAAAATGCGGCGTACACAGACAGTGGAATATCGTGCAGCCTTCAAAAGGAAATTCTGACTCATACTACAAAGCGGCTGAACCTTGCAGACATTATGCTTAGTGAAATAAGCCGATCACAAAAGGCGCCGATTCCACTTATGTGCAGGGCCAGGAGTGGTCAGAATTACAGAGACAGAAAGTGCAAGGCAGGCTACGGGGCTGGGAGATGGAGAATGGGGAGTCAGTGGTCTACTCAGTACTAACTTTCAACTTCGTGATGACGAAAAGTCATGGAGACAGATGGTGGTGATGGTTGCACAACAATGTGAATGTACTTGAGGACGATAAATTGTATACTTAAAAATAGTTAAAATGGCAAATTTTATGTTTTGTGTATTTTACCATAATAACAAAAAGGCAAAAAACAAAACATCTACCTCTTCTTCATGTGCAGATGCCCACACAACACCACCACCTCCCCAACCCATGTGTCGTCCCCGCCCCCGCAAACTCCCCATTACACATCCTGGGTGGGGCTGACCATACCCCTCTGTGCACACACGTTCACAGCACACCCCAACATCTGTGTCTGCCCTCCCAGATTGAGACTCATTTCTGCAGGCAGGGACTCCGTCTCATTCCCTGCTCCCTCCCCTAAACTAGCAGGAGTATAAGAATAAATAATCCAGACCAAGAGTTCTGGGTTAATACTTCCCAAATGTCACAGCCTGTTGTCCCCAAAACAGTGATTTATTTCTAAGATTCGTCAACAAACCTCTCCTATCCCCTACTCTCCACTCCCAGAAGATCTATCCTTCCATTAAGCAACAAGGTCAGAGGGGGCTTCCGTGCATAGAGTTAATAAACAGCTAACTTGGGAGGAATAAACAAAATGAAACCAGGGGTAGGTCAGTGCAGGCGTGCCCTTGCATCTAATAACACCACACTAATAACACCGCTCTCCTTCCTCTGCCGGGTGGGTGGGCTGATTCACTTCCTGTGTCCCCTCCCAGGGCAGCGTGAGAAGGAAAGTCAAGGAGCAGCTGAGTCCTGAGGGCACAGTCCATTAGATGATTAGTCAGCCTACTACCCTGTTCTGGAAGGCCGCTGACCTTCATCTGTGGGCCCAGACCACGAGCCCCCCCTCCAGCCCCCACCTTCTTATGTAACCCATGATGACTGACCTTGGCTCTCAGCATGAGGTCCAGTGGGCCCGTGGCTAATGAGTCCTTGGATCCCCCCACCTACTGACTTCACAGTCCACCTTCACATAAGGGGCTGGAAAGGGAAAAGTATCTTCCCTGTCCTAAGAAAGACCCTGGGAGGGTCTTCAGAGATCCTTTAAACCAAGGAGTCTCATTCAGAGATGGTGTTGCCCTGAAGGGATATTTGGCAACGCCTGGGGACAGTTTTGTTGTCAAGAAGGGAATGGTAGGGATAGCATAGCATCTAGCCACACCCTACCACTCACAGGACAGTTTCCCACATCTAACCCCTTCAGTAAAGAATTAGACACCACGGTGGCGCCTGGGGCTCAAGGAGTACGGCGCTGGCCCCAAATACCGGAGGTGGCCGGTTCAAACCTAGCCCTAGCCAAAAAAAAAAAAGAAAGAAAAGGAATTAGACACCATTAACTAATCCAAGCCGCCTCTTATAGAAGGGGAAACTGAGGCCCAGAAAGCAACAGGGCCAGAGTCACACTGTGAGTTATACAGTGTCAGAATCCATGGCATCCCTCCCACCAGCCACACCACACTCCAGCTCCCAGGAGCGCAGTGACCAACTTCAAGACGGTGGCATACTGGTAGGGTGGCTGAATTTGGGACCCTGGGATCTAGAAGCTATGATGTTTGGGCTTCAGGTTTCTCCAGGCTCCAAATGAATCCAACAAAGGTCAGTCTGAACACCCTAGGCACAGGGCTCCCAAATAATCAAAGAGAAATAATAGCATAAGGGGCTATGATGTGTCCAGGCAAAATGACCCTCCCCAAAGCTAAACAAAACTGGCTTCTCAAGGCCAGAGGATAGAAGGGGTAGCCCTGGTTGAGGTCAAGGTCAGAAAGAGGGCAACTGTATGAAGCAAATGTTGGCTGGGAGGATAGGGCATGGTTGGGAATAAAACCTTGGATTACTGCTTTGTGAAGGACAATATCATTTTTTCCTAGATGCCAAAAATGACCATATTTCTGACACCTGTTGGCTCCTCATGGCTATCCTATATAATTTCAAAGTGATGTCCTGAGCAACCCTTACCCTTTTCCCCAAGAAGCCACCACCATGTCCCCAACCATGGGCACACACCCAAGCAGAGCTGACAGTGCAGTCCCATTATTTATGAACAACTGACTCACATCATGTTGCAACAGTACTTTTCCACGCACTGTGGCAGAAAGTCAGAAAACTTGTAGTAACAGGGTGATAAAGAGAAGCCCAGGGGACAGGGATGCATTCAGCTACACCTCAGGTCAAGGCTTCACCCTCTCCAAAAGATGGAGCCTACAGAGGTGACTGGGGACAAGGGGTGGGGAGAGTACCTACAATGGCCTCGGACAGAGAAGGTACCATTACAGATTCATTTCTCCAGGCAAAGTATTATCACTGCTCCCTCACCTGCCCTGTCCCATCTTCCCAAAATTTTCCAACATGCTGGAAAACTCCTATATATCCTTCAAGGCTCAACATCTGGAGTCCCTCCCCCAATTCCAAGGCTCAGGGGTATTCTAACTCGGAATTTGGCAAACAACAAAAACAATGTAAAAAGATGTTTGGGGTCAATAGCAGGCTTTAGGGGGAAAAAACCCCAAGTTCCCCATGGATCTGACATATAGGCCCGCACAAGAACTGCTTCCTCAGTTGAGAGGTGTGATGACCACCCTAGCCTCCAGGCTCTCCTACCATATTCTCAAATGAAACCTGGGAGCTCCAAGCCTTCCCTGGGCCTTTGGTTACTCTTCTCAGTCAGGTTTACCATACCTAGCCCAAGGCCATCTAAACCTCCACCCTGCCCCCAGGGCTGCCTGGAACCAGGCTTTGGACTTCCTCAACTCCCCCATGCCATGGGGAATTTTTTTTTTTTTTAGAGACAGGGTCTCACTTTGTCACCCTCAGTAGAATGTAGTGGTGTCACAGCTCACAGCAACCTCCAACTCTTAGGCTTAGGTGATTCTCTTGCCTCAGCCTCCCAAATAGCTGAGACTACAGGAGCCTGCCACAATGCCCAGTTATTTTTTGTTGCAGTTCGGCCAGGGCTGGGTTTGAACCCGCCACCCTCGGTATATGGGGCCACTGCCCTATTCACTGGGCCACAGGTGCCGCTCCAACCCATGTGTAATTTTAAAAAGCTGCCTGGAGAGGAACTGGCTACCTTAGAGAGCAGCCCTGGGAGGTTCCTTTTGAGGCCAGAGGTCTGATGGGGATTATTCCTCCCTGGAACTTTCCAATTGCCCCAGGTGGTAACCATCTGTTCAGTCCCCTCTGAGTAACTCTGGAAGCAGCTGGCTTGAAGGTTCTGTCAAGAGGGCTCTTAAGCAAACTGGCAACCCGGTGCAGGGGACAGACTCAGCTTTGAATTAATTTGAGTCTAACTAGGAAAAGCTCTAGTTCTGCCTCCAAGAGTCACTCTGGGCCTCAGCATCCCCATCTGTACACTGAGAAAGGGTGGGTTGGATGTACTCATTTATTCAACACACGTGTGTTAACTATGCACCTACTATAGTCTGGTTCCTGGGGAGAGATCAGGGAGCAAAAGAGACAGAAAGCCACACTCTCACATAGCTGATATTCTAACAGACAGTACAGATGATAAACAAGATTTAAAAGGTGGTGCTCGCTTCAGCACACATATACTAAAATGGGAAGGATACAGAGAAGATTAGCATGGCCCCTGTGCAAGGATGACACACAAATTCATGAAGCGTTCCAAGATTTAAAAAGTGAAATAAACAGGGGTGGCGCCTGTGGCTCAAAGGAGTAGGGCGCTGGCCCCATATGCCGGAGGTGGCGGATTCAAACCCAGCCCCAGCCAAAAACTGCAAAAAAAAACCCACCAAATAAAAAGGGAAATAAACACAGTATAGGCTGTCAGAAGAGGATAAGAGATATGAAAAATTCAGCAGAGGAGTGAAGGGAAGTGACCTCTAAGCTTTATAGCAGCCAAGAAATTATACCTAAAGCTCTTAATGTATGGAGACCTCATTAAGAGCCAAGAAGGGCTGCAGGGAACTGGGCAGGGCCATAGGAGCATACAAGACAATAAGACCGTTCCTAGGGTAGTGGGGGTGGCAGGTTTATGCATGGGCCTGAGCCCCAGATACTGTCTCAGCAGCCTTCTTCAGGGAAGTGACCAGCTCTGGGTGCCCTGGCCTGATCTGCTAAGGAGCAGAGGAGTCACAGGATTCCTGGTGGGGTCTCCACAGTTCTGCCTGGGTGCCAGATTTCTTCTAGAGCAGAGCAGGCAGCAACTTCAAGGTACCACCATGGAAAATCTACACCCCGCACTCTGCCTTCTGCATTCTGCCCTGGCCTTACATGAACAAGACATGACCACTTCCACCTACAGGGGCTCAGACCCATTCCTTCCCTCCTTCTGACCTTCCCCTACCTGGTAGGATATGCCCTCCAGGAAGGAAGGGAGAGGGATTTAAAATTCCCAATTTCTTGGGTGGTGCCAATGGCTCAAGGAGTAGGGCTCTGGCCCCATATATCAGGAGTGGCAGGTTCAAGCCCGGCCCCGGCAAAAATCAAAAAACCTCCCAATTTCTCATAACTTTTAGCAATTTCTCTTCGTATAGAGATTACTTTTCATCAATAAAGCCTTCTTGCAAACTTACTATGCACTCAGGATAAGGCCTGTTCTCTGAGGGATACCATGATGCATGGCCACTGCTTAACAGGGGTCCTCAAACTTTTTAAACAGGGGGCTAGTTCACTGTCCCTCAGACCATTGGAGTCTGCTGCTAAGCAGGACAGGCAGTGGCGGCAAAAACACTGGACAGGCTGGGTAAATATCCTCAGTGGGCCGCATGTGGCCCGTGGGCCATAGTTTGAGGACGCCTGGTTTAGAAGGTACTTACAGCTCAGCTGTAGAGGTCAGGCTAATCTTCTCCCTGACACACACAAACACATGAAAACAATCATCTCTTATAGCTTATTCTGTAGCTGGCAGAGGCCCATACACCCCTCGCTGTCTCATAAAACCATGCAGATTCTATTATTCCTTCTTCACAGATGAGGAAATTGAGGCCCAGAGAAGCAAGTTCTCTCCCCCCAATTCATGGTTGCCCCATAAAGTGGCAAAGAGAAAGACGAGGCAATAAAGATCAAAGTTTCCAAATAAGCCTTCCTGGAGGGATGGGTAAGAATTTCATGTAGATGGAACAAAGTCCCTTTGCCACCAACCTAGGGCAGGGCCAAGCTGGGCATGTAACCCACCACCTTTTACCTCTCCTTGGCCAGACAAGAAGTGATTGAGAATAAAACAAAAGCTCCTTGTCTGGAGCATGGCCTTGTGGATGTGCTCACTGGTTTAAAAAAAAAAGTTGTCCCAAGTGGGGAAGGATGTCGAGAGATCTCAGTGATAAATGTTGGGCTCCCTTCAGGTCCAACTTCTCAGAGTGTCCTCTGCTCACCAAGGGCAGGAAAACACCAGTTGGAAAAGAAGCTCTGCTGTTCAGGTTAATTCATTCCATTCTCAAAAGTAGAGCCCCTTTCACGTGCCAGGTGCTATGGCTACAGCAGGAACAAAGCAGTCCTGGCCTCCTGCAGTTCTTGGAGCTTAGGAAGGAGCTGGCTCTCTCTTGGAGCAGTTTCCTACTGCTTGGAGGTGCTTTCTGGGGTGTACCCCCTTCACAGGAAGAACCGGGGGCATGGGCACAGGGAGAGGGAAGGACAAACCCCTGCTGATCAGAGGAGCAACAAGAATGCAGAAGCAAGCATCTGGTTCTGGAAGGCTGTGGTCTGAGGCCCACCACCCAGTGGTGAAAAGTCCACCACTTTTCTTCAGTAAAGAAACCTAAACCTCATCTTTTCTTCCTCGTCTGCTAATGGGCTAACACCTCCTGCCTCACCAGTTTGTTGTGGGAGTCAGATGAGATCAGAGCAGCCTGTTAGTTTTTCTCGGATCCACTGACCCCCTCTCTTCTCTCTAGCTCCGCGTGGGAAGGGGCAGTTGTCAACCCGTTCCTCTCTGAGCTGAGCTCTCCTCCCAACCTAAACTGGAGGAAGCCCATTCTTCTCATATCCATGTTCCTGTGCTCCTGAGCTCTGTCCCTGCCAGGCTGTGGACCATACTCTCTCCTGGGCTTATCTAGCTGTGGCTCGAGAAGTGGCTTCGGCTAGCAGGAAAACGGGACTGCCAGTAGTTGGGTTGCCCTGGGCAGGCTGCAACCTCACTGGCACCATCTCGCTCAGCCCAGTCTCATATGGTGTGAGTGGCCCGAGAAGGCGGGAAACACAAATATGAAGCCATTGCCCACTGCGCAGTTCCCTATTCAAGGATTATTTTAAGGGATGGAGCAGCAGAGGCGGGGGGCGGGGGGCGCGGGTGTAAACGCCCTGCAGAGTGACAGGAAAAGTGTGAAAAGGCAAAGTCCGCTGATTTCTGCCAGGGCATCGGCAGCCCCAGCTTCACACTGGCACCCAGCGGGCCAAAGCGGTTTGCATTGCTCCGCCTGGGCGCAAACTTTCCGAGACCAGCCCTCGGAGCCGCCACCCGGGCTCCAGAGGGCACAGGAGCCACTGCGGGCAGAGGGCGCGCGTGGACGCGGAGGCGGGAAAGCCGCGCGTGGCGGGTTCCCGTCCCCAGTTACCTGGGTTCCGAGGGTCACGGGCGTGCAGCGAACGGGGCGCTGGGACGCGGCACAGGCAGGCCGGAGACGGGCCACTCCTCCCCGGTCGCAGCGGCCCGGACTCGGCTGGTGCTGCACCTGGCCCGGCGCGTCGCCGGCGCCTACCCACACCGGTCCCCGCCCATCCCCTCCCGCGCGGGGCGGGGCGGCCCAGGGGAGGAGCCGCGGCCGGTGGGGCCCCCTCCCTGAGCCCCGCCAGTGCCTCCCCACGTGCAGCAGACCTTGGACTCAAGAGACCTCCAAAGGCTCACCCCCACCCCGCCACTCCCCAACCTGGGGTGCCACCAAAGCCATGTGCGGGTGCGGGGGTTATCCGGGGTGCGCCTAGATCCTCTGGCGCCCTACACCTCTAGGACCCATATACTCCACGCCCCCCCCCCCATTCCTGGGGGCTGAGGCCTGAGAGCCCCGAGGGCCCCTCCTTGAGAACAGACTGAACTTGCCCCTCAAAAAAATGTATGGGGCAGAGCACAGGCAAGGAGAGAAAAAACCCTGGTTACCGGCAGCTCCACCCTGCCGTGTCCTCTTCACTGGTGGGAGAGTCTTCTGGCTGCTCTTGGCCCTGCCATCGGTTCCACCCCTCTCTCTGTAGCGCCCAGAGCGGTGAGTCCTTTGTCAGCCCTCATGCTTCCCCCACCGCTCCTTTCCCAGGTCACGGCTCCCAGACTAGAACATGCTGGGCCTGGACCTGGGACCCGGTGAACACAGGTTTAAGAGATGAAGAGACAAAGGACAAAGAAACATTTGGCTCCAGAGATCTGGACTCGGGGATACTCCCAGATGTTGAAGAAACAGGTTGTAGCTACTTCCTGCCCCAACCCCTACCCTGCTGTACTGGAGGAACTCTGGAAAATCCACCCCTTGGACCAAACTCCCAGACTGAGGACCTGGGCGGGAAGCCTCCTTGGCCCCACCCTGCAGCCCTAGGCATTCTGAGCTCTGCTCCCAGCCTCGCCTATTTGCTGAGTTCGCAGAGAAAGAACTCAGGTCCAGAGATGTGGGCTGTAGTGGTCATTTAACTCTGTGACCTTGGGCAAGTCTCTGGCTCCTTCTGGGTCTAAGGTTCCCCATTTGCAGTGAGTTACAGTCAGTTATCTGTAAGTCCCTTTTTATGGATCCTAACTTGAGCTATTGAGCACCTTGCTTTATTGGGTTTTTCTGTGACTCTACATCTTATAAGGGTGTGTGTGTGTGTGTGTGTGTTTTCTCAGACCTAAGTTCATACAGGGAAAGAGAGAGAGGCCATGCAAACTGCAGGCAGTCGTTTTCTGCAAACCAGAGCTTGACCAGAGTGACTGGGCATAGGGCGAGTGGAGCCCAGCCCTAGCTCTATGCTGGATCCAGCATAGCCTTGGACAAGTCCCTCACAACCTGCACAATGGAAACTGACAGTCCCTGCTTTGCCTTTTCAAGGATGTTGGGGTGATTTGATGAGATAGTAGTTTGAAGCCCTTTGAACCCAAAGGGGTTCCACACTTTCTGACGCCCAGGATAGTGATGGATTTGAAGGCAGAATATGATGGGAACCATTATCAGCCTTGTTGCCCACCCTGCACGTGACCAGTGCTCCATCTTGGCTCCTGACTACTGCAGGCATCTTTGTGTGCATCTTGGGGAATCTAAAGGGGGGAGATAAAGAGGCTCCTAGTGTAAAAGGGTGATTGCCAATGAATGGCTTTTAGAGTATTGTGAGCAAAGACTCCTCAGCTCATAGGGGGTTTAAAGTCTAGCTGAATGGCTAAACATGAACCCTCTGGAGAAGGATGTGAGTGAGAAGAGGGTGTTGTGGATGGTGAGCACACAGGGGTGTCAGAGCAGGGGATAGGGAAGGGGGTCAGGAAGAGGGAGGACTGAGTCATGGAGAAGAATTTAGAGAGTATTGGGTTCGACTCATCCATTTCACAGTGAGGAAACAGAGGCACAGAGAGGGGAAGTGACCTGCCCAGAGTCACACAGACACAGGACCATAGCAGCAGAGCTGGAACTTGGGCTCAGGACTTCAGGACTCTGTGTTGAGTTTAGGCCTCTTGAGCATCCCAGGCCAAGGAGACTTGAAAATCACAGGATAGATTGGGATCCATGCCAGGGGGTGGGAGGAGCACCCTTGCTGGGAGAGGGAGCCAAGCCAAGGTGCAGGGGTGGAAAACTCACACAGCCAGGAGAAGAGGCTGCAGTCACGTGCAGGGGCTGGAAGGAGGGAATTGCCTAGTCCTACAATGCCAGGCTGAGAACTGTAGGCCTTGGAGGATTTTGAACCCACACCAGTTGGGGAGATATGGGTACAGGACATTTCTGGAGGGACACAGGTCCAAAATTACCCCATGGGATAGGTGACATGTCAGGAGGGCAGCAAGGTGACATGGGAAGAGCATCGGTGATCAGGCAACCTGTAGTCACATGGCCTTGAACAAGTTTGCTCAGTTTCTTTATCTGTGGAGTAGGGGTTACTGTGGTGACCACAAAATGCATTTGGAAGTGCTTTGTAAACCACAGAGTGCTGAGCAAATTTAGTATTTTGAGTTGTATTGTTTTTCCAATGGCCTTAGTAAACATTTGTGGAACTGACCTGTGTTGGTTTTGGCCCTGTGTGTCTCTGTGGCAATGGGAGGAATGATCATACCTAGGAGGGATCTGCAGTCGGCGAGGGGGCCACAGATGGTGGAAAGGGAGGAGAACTCCAGGCATAAATGTCAGTCTCCCTCTGTTGCCCTTACAACATAACTCAAATAGCCTTTTGGGGGGAACAGCCCTATCCCAACCCATGTGACTCAAAATCTTCCATCTCCTCCTTTGCTGTATGTTCAGGGGAGCATGTCAGATGCTGTTTTTCTCTGCACATGTTCTTCCGCCAGCCCAGCCATAAGCCTACTCCTCAGGGGCTCCCCAGCAACTCCTGGGTAGGCCAGGCTGCCTGTCCTCTTTACAGCTTTTCAAAAAGCCTGTCTGACAACAGGATCAGTGCAAAAGAGAACACCACCCTCTGCGCTTAATGGCAAGACTCTCTGATGCCTTCCTGAGTCCCTGGAATGCCTTCTCAGCCCTCGGGGACCCAGCCCTACCCTAATCCGCAAGTTCCCTTCCTCCTCTTACCTCCTCTGCACTGGAGTCATCAGGGCAGGCCTTAGTGCCCCACTCAGAAGATGAGGAAACTGCAGGTGGGAGAGGCTCTGGGTGTGTTCTCAGCACCAAACCTAGAACGAGCATCTTACCCACACCTGCCCTGCTGATGAGGCCATTTCCAGGCCATTATCTCATTATGGCTGGACGTATTAGCCTCATTTCACAGAGGAAGAAGTGGCTACTAAGAGTACACAGTGCACGGGAACTTCTCCCAGAGGTTTCCTTTCTGCCACTGCGTTCATACACGTGGTTGGCATTGGTAGGGACGCCATAACAAGCATCAAACGTGTGGTGCCCTAAAACTACACACATTGACTCTCCTGCTGTCCTGAAGGCCAGAAGTCCCAAGTCAAGGCCTCAGCAGAGCTGACCTCCCTCCATGGCTTCTATGGGAGACTCATTCCCTGTCTCTTCCAGCTTCTGGTTCCCCATGTCCCACCGCTTGTGGGAGCTTCACAGCAGTCTTCACATGACTGTCCTCACATGGCCTTCTCTGTGTGTCTCTATGTCCTCTCCTCTTGGTGTAAGGACATCGGTCATGGGATTCAAGATGATCTCATCTTAAGATCCTTAATTACATCTGCAAAGACCCTTTTTCCAAATAAGGGGAGTGGAGGGTAGGACATAGACATATTTTAGGGGGCATACTTTTGCTCCCACTAGTGGCACGAGGTGGTCCAGCAAGGCAGTCCCCTTCCTTTCTTGCCTCAATTTCTTGCCGCATAGTCTCCGCTGCCCAGAGAGCTCCTTACAGCATCTTCTCCCACCTGGTCGTGCTATGGAGGAGAAAGGAGGCCAAAGCCACACCAGGACCTCACTAGGGGCATTGAGTTAGGGAACCCAGCCCCCTCTGACTCCCTTTCCTACCACCTCACAGTCTGGCCATGGCTTTTCAGTTGTACCCTTGGGTTTCCCCATCATGGGAATCCTACAAAGAGATGCCCCTTCCAGAGGGCAGACTCAGAGAAAGCAAGTATTTCCCCCACCCCCTCCTCTGATGCCCAGGTCCCAACAACCCTTTGCCAGGAGGCCACAAACTTTGTATTCCAGGAGGAGAGCACAGACTCTCAGGTAGACTCCCTAGGGGCAGGGGACACTTCCGTAGGCAGTCCTTCCCTAGGCATGACTCCCATCCTGAGAGCAGGACTGAGGAAGTGGAGCATGGCAGGCTGGCCCTTGAAGGGCATGTATGAAGGGGAAGATTCTGAGAGGGGCCAAAGGTAACCCACCTTGGCCAGGGATAGTCCATAAGTGACTGTCATCTCAGTCACCCAAAGGAAGCCCCAGGCCTACCCTGTGCCAGGTGGGCTACTTGGGACCAATATCCTTTGAGAACCAGAGCATCCAGCAGGGCATGCAGGGGGAAAGGTGCTCGGAGAGAGGCAGATGCTGTGAGAGGGGCCAGTAGACTCATGGCGTCCAGGTGGCTCTCTCTCAGGGGCCAGCTTCCCAGACCCACAGCTCCTCGTGAGCAGCCTACTATTTGCAAGGGGAGAGCTGAGAGCTGGGCCTGATGCTATCCTGCATAGAAGCAGGGTATTTATTTAGGTGTGTGTGTGTGGGGTTATTTGAGGAGTCTGGGGAGAGGGCTGCTGCCATATAGTCTCTATAGAGATTATGAAGGGGACTTAGCCCATCATCCCCCTGCAAGCACTCTGGTTACCCATAAGCTCTGTTTTCTCCTGTTAGCCTAAGAGAGTCCCTGTCTCTGCATCCAAAAAATGCCCTAACAGTAAAATATAATGGTCCACTAGTTCTCAATCCTGGCTAGACATTAGCCTCAATCTCTGGAGTTGGAGCCTAGGTCTTTTATAAAGCTCCCCAGGAGGTTCGGATGTGCAGCCAGGATGGAGACCCCCCAGGTAGTCCAACCTGATTCTCAGGGCATCTTGAGAGCCAAGCCCACACCTGCTTTGTCATCATCTTGCCCCCACAGTGCTCTGTGTCGGACACAGCATGCAGCAAATATACATACAAATAAGTACAGGGGAACATATGGAGCTTTCTTTCAGGGCTCCAGCAAATAGCGATGGTGGTGGATTCCCCAGCAGCAGTCACAGTGGCACGGTGCACTGCCCCTCTGGGTTTATCCTTGCCTAGTCCCCTGAGCAGATGGACGCTGCAGATATTGAGGCTGAGACGACGCTTGGGGAGGAAGGGGGAGGAAGGAGCTCCTGTGGGCAGCCTGGGCATCTATCTGCTCTCAGCCTGCAGCCACTGCCTCTCCTTCAGGGCTAACGGCTCTTATGGCTTGCCCCAGGCAAGCCCAAAGTGAACACTCCTCCCTGACCCCAGCTCCCTCTCAGCTCCCAGGTACTGGTTGTCTTCCAGCCCCAGGCCAAGCCTGTACTAGGCTCTCTTTCAAGAACCACAAAAATATGCATCACCTTTCACCCACAGTCCCATGCCTGAGAAGACAGCCTAAAGGAATCATCCTCAAAAAATAAAAAAGCCCTTTGACCAAAGTCTCGGTGTTAAGACGTCTAATAGCAGGAAACCTGAAGCAACTGAAACGCCCAGCTCTAGAGCGCTGGTAAGTAACAGCATGCCCAGCTTAAAAGCTCATTCTGAAGACTTGCAACATGGAAAAGCACTGCTGACAGGGCGTTGAGAGCAGAATTGCATTGGGCAGGAGCCCAGTTATGAAAACGTTGTATATATGCATGCACAAAGTCTGGAGGGGAATTGGAGAAGAAAAAAGAAAACCAAAATGCCCACTAGGGCTCGGCGCCTGTAGATCAGCGGCTAGGGCGCCGGCCACATACACCAGGGCTTGCCAAACAACAAGAACAACTAAAACAACAACAACAAAAAAATTGGGCATTATGGCGGAGGCTGAGGCAAGAAAATCACTTAAGCCCAGGAGTTTGAGGTTGCTGTGAGCTGTGATGCCACAACACTCTACCGAGGGCAACATAGTGAGACTCTGTCTCAAAAACAAAACCCCCCAAAAAACAAACAAACAAAAAAATTCCCAATAGGTTTGGGGGATTACAGATGATCTTTTTTTTTTTTAATTTGGGAGATTATTGTAATATGGTTTGTATAATGACTGTTTAATATGAGTATGTAATAATAATAATAATAATACTTCATCCTGTTTCAGAACAGGATCTTGAATGGATCTGAGTCCTAGGGTGGGCTGCCCTTCTGGGATATTTGCCTTTGAAAGAAGCCAGGGAGGCAGGGCTATTTCACAGGCAGAGGAAAGCCCTGAACTCACCGTCTGTAGCTAACTCCCTTCCCCACACCTCCGCCCACTGGAGCCCAAGCCTTCCTGCCTGAGTGCGCTCTCCTGGTGAGCAGTGCAGGAGGGAACAGACAGTTGTGAAGAGCTTGTGAGTCACTGGGGCACTACTTTATGCCATAGTAGGAAAATAGGAAAACCCATGGGGTCATATGGGGACACTCTGAGGGGATAGGAAAGGTGCTGATAGGTCACAGCTAGCCCATGACAGAGCCCATCCTTGTACCCAGCTCTGAACCTAGATCTGAACCCAGGTGGTCACAGCCAAGGGTCTTCTCCCCTCTGCTTCTGATCTCCCCCTGAGGTGGGGGAGGGGAGAAGTAACAGGTTATCCTGAGCCTTCTCAGCAGCAGGCTGGATGGGGATGCACACTTCCAGAGCTGGGACTGTGCAGCTAATTCCAGGAAGGAGGGGGCTGGCCTGGGCCTGAGGCTTTCTCAAACTCTGGGTGTGCTCACATTTTGAAGTTGTGTTCTCAGGAAAGGCTGGAGGAAACCTTGCTGTGTTCTCTGTCCACACCCAGCTCAGGACCCTTTAGAGATAGGAAGTACTCCCTTGTTGCCTTCTTGAGGCCTGGCCTGGCTGGCCACAGGGCAACTCAGGGCAGGCCGATGGACACTGTGACATTCCTAGTCTGCTCACGGTGTGAGAGTCCAGATGTACACAGAGCACTTGGTAGGAGAGGAAGGCTTCACTTTGACAAGATGATTTAAAGAGGTAATAACAATCAGCACTCGCCAAACTCTTACTATAAGCCAGGTGCCAAGAGCTTTACAGGCTCAGCATCTCACGTGATGCTCACCATACTCACGTCTAATATCATCCCATTTTATAGATTGGAAAACTGACGCTGTGTCTTATACAAGGTCACATAGCTGGAACGCCAATCAAATCAAAACTGGTGTGAAGTTTGTGCTCGCGGGTTCTGGGCTGTACTGCTTTTCTTAATAATCAAAGGGTACATTTAGATTTTCAAAAATTAAATACATATACAATTTTTCCTGGAATATATGTGCTCTGAGGTTTAGGCCACATATAACCTACAGCAAATATAGTGTTAGGAGCAGGCATTTTGTCCACTCTTCTTCTGGAGTACATGTAGTCCCTTTCATGCAATAAGCCAGAAGGACGTATAGAGACCTGCTAGCTATTCTAGGAACCATAGGATCCTAAATGCGCAGGTGACTTTCTTGTCACTTTGTAAACTAAAGGCTGACTTTGCATTTGTTGCCACCTGCCTGGCTGGGGTTTCTTCCTCCTTAAAAAATTTTGTGCAACTATTTAGGAGATGGTGGTTTCTGACACTGATACTAGAAAGTCCCTTTGGGTCCAGCCTGTCTCATACCTATTCTGTACAATTTACTTTGATCCCCTTTTAAAGACCCAAGTGCAATATCTTCCTTCCGATGACCCCAGTGGATTATCCCGGCCTCCAGGGACTGCAGCAGCCACTGAGAATCTATTAACAGCAGTGGTTACCAACTTTCTGGCTGATAAGAAACTTTCTGAACCACAGTCAGCTTTGAAGTTACCTCTGAAATCTCTGCTAAATATTTTAGCACGGGGAGGGAGTTGCCAATGAGAGAAAGAAGAAAATTAAGGGCTGTGTAAATATTTAATTTAGCCCCAAGCAGGTATCTTTAATTATAGAACATTAATGTCTTCATCATAATATTCCTGAGTCTAACTAAGGACAAATATAATCCTTTATCAGACTCACATGGAAACTCCCCGTCCGAAGTCCCCAGCCAGAGCCTCCTTCCACTGGTCTCCCGTTCTGTTCCCTCCATCCTCCCAGGTGGCACACCCCTTCACCTCCCTGGCACGTCCCTGCCACCATGGGCCAAGTGGGAGTTGGGACAGATTGCACATCCCTTTTATAGATAGGAAGCCCAAGGTGGAAAAGGTCAAGGAAGCTGGTGAATTTCTGTCCTACTCTGGGGTCCCAGACGAGGCCCCCTAATGACTTCTCCCTTCTCTGAGCTCAGTTCTCCTGTAATGAATAGCTAAAGAGAGTCAGCATCTGTGCAGAGAGCGAGGGCTGGCTAAAACCTAAAGCCGAGTTCACACCCAGTCCTGTTAGGGCTGAGGGCCGGTGGGCCTCGGGGTGGTAGACTGATTGCCAGGCTGCCCAGAGCCACATTTAGCCCCCTTCATCAGCAGTAGCATCTCCACCCTCATTCACCACTCCAGGGCTAGGTACTGCATGTTGTTATCTTAATTCTCAGGACAACCTGATGAGGCTGCTGTAATCATCCCAAGTGGAGGATGAACCAAGGCAGCTCAGAGTGGTTAAGTAGCTTGTTCAAGCTCACTATGATTGGCATCAGGACTTGAACCCAATGCCCATGTTCTCTTGGTGACACCGAGCTCACCATCTGGTACCTTCTCATTGCTGGCCTTGCTATCCTGCGGGGTGTGGTCCTGATGGCAGAGCTTCAGTCTTGACTCTTGCCTGCCCACTTATTGAAAGCCCAATGTGCTGGAGTCTCACACCTCTGATCCAGGTCACATGCTCCCAGGTGGGCCAGGGCTCATAGGCAAGGGAAGGCTCGCTTCTTCTCGCCCCTGATTTCTTTCTTCATTCATTCACTCATTCATTCTTTCTATAGCTCCTTGCTGAGCACCTTTTCTGTGCCAGGCACTGTGCTAACTGCTAGAGATACCATGGTAGGCTGAACAATGGCCCCCAAACATGTCTATGATCTCCAGAGTCTGTGAATATGTTAATTTTCTTTTTTTCTTTTTGAGATGGAGCCTCAAGCTATACCCCTGGGTAGAGTGCCATGGCATCACAGCTCCCAGCAACCTCCAACTCCTGGGCTCAAGCGAGTCTCCTGCCTCAGCCTCCCAAGTAGCTGGGACTATAGGCACCCGCCACAATGCCCGGCCAATTATGTTAATTTTCATGGCAAAAAGGATTTTGCTGATGGGATTAAATTGAGGCTCTTGATCTGGAAAGACTATCCTGGAGGATCAAGGTAGGTCCAATGTACTGTGTTTCCCCCAAAATAAGACATTGTCTTATATTTATTTTTTCTCAAGAAGACACCCTAGGGCTTATTTTCAGGGATGTCTTATTTTTATTAAGTATAATACAATAATCTACATTTATTCAAATACGGTTAAGTCATCTTCTTCTGGAACCTGACAGGGGAAGCCAACCTTGTTGAACCCAAGGCGCTAGTGATGTGTGAACTCCCTTCCCCTAGCCATTCACACGTGTTCAATAGGATACCTGCGACCATGCTTACCACCCACATGAGTAAGTGAGAACGGCTTGGAGAAAGGAGCTGTGGCAAATAAAAAGTATTCCACAGGGCATGGTTATGCAGCATAACTGCCATGCCATGCAGATACACTGCATATCCACACCTATCACTAGGTCTTATTATTGGGGTAGGGCTTATATATATTTAACAAATGCATAGAAATCCTGTTATGGCTTATTTTTTTGGTAGGTCTTATTTTCAGGGAAACACGGTAATCACAAGAGGCTAAGAAGAGGTTAAGGGTCAGAGTCAGAGAAAGAAATGTGATGGTAGAGGTTAGAGTGATGCAGCCATGAGCAAAGGGATGCAAGAAGCCCCTGGAAGCTGGAAAAGGCAAGGCAACTGCCCCCTAGAGCCTCCAAAAGGAATTCAGCCCTGCCACCACCTTAATTTTAGCCCAGTAAAACTGAACTCAGACGTGTAGCCTCCAGAATTATAAGATGATAAATTTG
Organism: Galagoides demidoff; assembly: GCA_963574575.1. Taxonomy (NCBI): domain Eukaryota; kingdom Metazoa; phylum Chordata; class Mammalia; order Primates; family Galagidae; genus Galagoides; species Galagoides demidoff. The sequence continues at coordinate 30,036 of CAUYQV010012634.1, read as the reverse complement.
TTTTTGCTTAAAGCAAACCCACTAAATCTGTGGTGATTTGTAATACAAATACCAAGAGAAGTGAGATGTGGCCCCTAACCTTTAGGGGCCCTTTAAAGGGACCATAGCAGAATCCCCTAGAGAGCTTGTTAAATATGGCTCCTGCCTCCCACCCAGTGTTCAGTCAGTTAGGGTTGGGGCTGAGAGGTTGCACTTCTCACAGCCCCCAGGAGACAATGAACTGCTGGCTGGGGACCACATTCAGAGAACCAGTGGTGTGAGGTGTGGTTCTCAAACTTTGACATGCATTTACGTGTCCTTGAGAATCTCGTTAAAATGCATGCTGCAATTTACTGTGCTCATTTATGTATTGTCTGACTCCTCCTCCAGGACTTGTGTTTACTGGTTTATTATAAGCAGCCCCTTTGCTGTTATAGTCCCTGCTGGGTCCCCAGGCCCTGCAGCTTTGCCTGGCTGCAGGCACCTGATGACCACATGTGGCATGAATGGGTGAATGAGCAAGGTTCGGGAGCCTGTGAGAAGAGTCTGGGCCAGACCCAATGATGTGAGTGTCTTAGGTGCTCCAGTGTCCCACAGGGACAGAATGAGCATCAGAAAGGAAGGGGAGGGTGGAAGGAGTCCCCAGAGACCTCTCTTATAGCAGAATGGCATCAGGAGTGGCAGTAAAGGAGGAGGGAGAGCTGGGAGACAGCCAGGGGAGGAGGACATTCCCGAATAGAGGAAGCCTCAGAGAAGGCTGTTGGGAGGGAAAACTTAGGTATAGAACTTTTGGGGATCTGGGATGGCATCTCCTACCTGAAGGACTGAATGAATAAGGGGAATGTAAGAGTGTGGACATCATCCCTTTTTTCCTCCAACTTCATTAAATAATTTTTAAAAGAAATATGTGTATGTTGGAAGTTATTTGGGAAAAGTCTAAGAAGTACAAAGAAAGAAACTTCTTTGAAGTTTCCTGAGATGTGGTCCCTAACCTTTAGGGGCCCTTTAAAGGGACCATAGCAGAATCCCCTAGAGAGCTTGTTAAATATGGCTCCTTCCTCCCACCCAGAGTTTCTGGTTCAAAAGAAGAAAAATTCCTTTTTCTTTTTCTTTTTCTTTTTTTGAGACAGGCCCTTAAGCTGTCGCTCTGGGTAGAGTGCCAGGGCGTCACAGCTCATGGCAACCTCAAACTCCTGGGCTTAAGCAATTCTCTTGCCTCAGCCTCCCAAGTAGCTGGGACTATAGGTGCCCACCACAATGCCCAGCCATTTTTTGGTTGTAGTTGTCATTTTCTGGCAGGCCTGGACCAGGTTTGAACCTACCAGCTCTGGTATATGTGGCTGGCACCTTAGCCACTTGAGCTACAGGCGCCACCAGAAACTGAAATTCCTATAACTATCATCCCTCAAACAAGCACCATTTATATTTTAATGTATTTCAGTGTTTGTTTGATATGTGCATGCTGTAGATATATATGGTTTTCCTTCACTGGAAATTGAATTTGGCTGTTTGTGTCTTTAAATTCTCTTTCTTGGTTGGGTGCAGTGGCTCACACCTATAATCCTAGCACTCAGGGAGGCTGAGGCAAGTGGATTGACTGAGCTCATGGGTTCGAGATCAGCCTGAGCAAGAGCAAGACCCCATCTCTAAAAATAACCAGGCGCAGGTGGTGCCTGTGGCTGTAAGGAGTAGGGTGCTGGCCCCATATGCTGGAGGTGGTGGGTTCAAACCCAGCTCCGGCCAAAAAAAATAGCCAGGCATGTGGCAGGTGCCTGTAGTCCCAGCTACTTGGAAGGCTGAGGCAGGAGGATCACTTGAGCCCAAGAGTTTGAGGTTGCTATGAGCTGTGACATCATGGCTCTTTACCAAGGGCGACATAATGAAACTGTCTCAAAACAAAAAAACTTCTCTTCCTTTTACTTAATATATTGTTCCACAGCTGTTTTTCATGTTATGAAATGTAAAATATAATTTTTGAAGGATGGATAATGTACTTTTGCACAAATACACCATAATTTGTCAGACTACTCCCTTATTTCTGAGTAGTCAGATTGTTCCGCTGTGGTTTGAATTTACATTCGTGTACATTCGTGTTCGGCATCTTTTCATGTGCTTATTTGCCATTCTTATTTCTCCTTTGGTGAAGTATCTGTTCAAATCTTTTGCCCATTTTCAGTTGGGTTATTTGTTTTCTTATTATAGAATCTTTCATAGTCCTTTGTCAAATATATGATTTTTAAATAATTTCTATCCATCTGTGGTTTGTGTTTTCAGTATCTTTTGCAAAACAAAAGTGTTTAATAATCATGAAGTCTAATTTATTTTTTCTTCTTGAATACATTATTATTATTATTATTTTTAAGACAGAGTCTCATTTTGTTTCCCTCAGTAGAGTGCCCTGGCATCATAGCTTGCAGCAACCTCTAACTCTCAGGCTCAAGTGATTCTCTTGCCTCAGCATCCCACGTAGCTGGGACTACAGACACTTGCCATAATGCCCAGCTACTTTTAGAGATGGGGTCTTGCTCTTGTTCAGGGTAGTCTTGAACTCTGTGGGCTCAGGCAGTCTGCCCACCCGGGCCTCCCAAAGTACTGGGATTATTTACAGGCACGAGCCACCTCGCCTGGCCAGATTATGCTTTTGGTATGTAAGAACTCTTTGGCTAAAGTGAGGTCATCAGTATTTTCTTCTATATCTTCTAGACATTTGATAAATTTATATTTAGGACTTTGTTCCATTTTTAGTTTATTTTTGTACATAATATGGGGTATGTGAGGTCCTTTCTTTTTTGTTTTGAAAACTGGTATTTGAATAGAAAAAGCACAAACTGAAAGTGTTTTTCCTCTACTGTTACATCACAACAATCAACATAAAAGATTTGTGAGCAAATATGTGTGAGGATTTCCCCAGTCAGTTCTGCACCTGTCGCCAGCCAGTGTGCTCCAATTGCATTCTAACACTGTCTACCTGGAGATAGCTTCAGATCCCACAGGTTGAAGGCTCAGTCCCCAAGACTGATCACAAGCTCCATGTTGTAACCTGTGCTTCTGATTGGCTGGCTCTAAATTAAGGTTCCCACAACCCCCTCCTTGGGTTCGATTAATTTGCTCAGATGTCTTGCAGAACTCAGGGAGACACTTACTTGTGTTTACTGGTTTATTATAAAGGACGTTACAAAGGATACAGATGAAGATATGAGCAGGGTGAGTTATGGGGGAAGAGGTGTGGAGCTTCCATGCCCTGCCTGGGTGTGCTACCCTCAAGAACCCCTACATGTTCAGCTGTCTGGAAGCTCTCTGAGCCCCATCTTCTGGGGACTTTTATGGAGGCTGCATTGGCCAGGCAGGATTGACAAACATGCAGGGAAGTGCTTGGACATAAAGGACATGATCTCACACTAACGGGCTGAGTGTGGAACCCAGCAAGGCCTATCTGTTCCAATTCATTTTGGTACCTCCGTGCAGCAGCCCTTTCAGACCCCTTCTGAGATGGGGGCCCTTTTGAAGAGACCTACGAGCAGATAAGGGAGGTCAAAGAATTTCTTTACGACCAGCTCTAAGACAGAAAGGCAGGGAAGATGCCTGCCTTGGGGAGAAAAAGGAACCTGTGAAAGGAGGGAGGAGAAAGTCAGAGGGAGAGATTCTCTTTTCTGAGGCCTTTGAAGACCTAGAGTGCACCCAACATTATAACAAAAGTCTATAACAAGGGCTAGGGGAGTGATAAGCCAGGAACTGTGGTTGAAAACCAATAAATATTTATCATAATATCACAATTTCTAATTGCCCCAGTCACTCACTTTTACAAAGCCTTTGAGTGCTCACCAGGGCTGATGTGCGCTCACACAGATCCCCACTTACAGATGGCACCCCTCCTTTCCCACAAAGGGAGTCAGTGTTTGGCAGGAAGTTCCCTAGGCTTGGGATCTAGAGATCTCTAGTTCATTTCCAGTCTGCCCTTGTCTCTGTGGAAAACCTCACATCACATCATCTCCCTTTTCCTCAGTTTCCTTATCTGAATAATGATAACAATCCTGACCTCCCCCGGTGCTTGTGAGGGTTATGGGGCGTTATTTGGTAACAGGATTCTGGAGACACACACATATACACTGGCATACTGAGTTTTCCCAAGGCAAGGAAATGGCTGTGAACTGGTGTTGTAGGAGGAGGAACTAGGCTCGCTTGAATGGGACTGGAACTCCTTGATGCCTTACCAGGGTGCTGTATCTCTGGAAACCCTAGGACGCAGCTGCAGAAAAATGTCTGGAAGCAAGACTTCATCTCTAAAAAGAAAACACATATTTTTCAAAAATTAGCCGAGAGTAATGGTGGATGCGTATACTCCCAGCTTCTCTGGAGGCTGAGGCAGGAGGATCCCTTGAACCCAGGAGTCTGAGGTTGCTGCTATGACAGTACCTCTGCACACCAGCCTGGGTGACAGAGCAAGACCCTGTCTCTTAAATAATCAATTCTCACACACACGCTTGGGTTGCCCGGTCCTGTTTGTGATGCAAAGGGCTTCTTCCCTCGCAGCCTGAAGGATCGTGGTTAGACACTGGAAAGAACTTTCCTTCTGCCAAAGGAAGAGGTGCAAAGGGACAATTCAGAAGATGGTGCGGAGAGCGGCAAGGGTCCTCCTTCCCAGCGGGATCCCGGGGCCGAAGCCTTGGCATCTTCAGGCTCTGTCCTCCGGGGCGGTGAGGGGACTGCAGGTGGCTCCCGCTCCCTGCAGGTGGCGCCGGCGTGTCGCTCTGGCCCCCACCTAACGCCGCTGCCGCCCGGCCGGCGCTGGTCCTTCACCGGCCTGGATTCCAGGAGCCAGAAGGAGCTGCTGTGGCATCAGTGTGAGGACACAAAAAGCCGCCCCGCTGCCCAGAAATAGTGAGGGGTCCTGCCCCTGGACTTTTTCTACGGCAGGAGTCAGTCAGAAAAAGTTGGTTCACATCCTGATTCTCTGCTCTTTCACCAGCTGAGGACATCCGGAAAAGCCTATTTTCCTACCATAAAAACATGAATAATCCCTCCTACTTGATTGGGCTCTTTGAATACACAGTCAGCAGTCAATAAAAATTAGCAGTTATTCTTTGGCAAACCTGATGTGTTCAGGAATCAGGAAAGGTTCCACAGAGATGTCCTGATACCGTGCCTTACATTGCCAACTAGATAGACCCTGAATGCTAGAACCACAAGTGGTTTTACTTTTATAAAATATTTAATAATATTTAATTATAATTTCAAAACGTTAGATTGACAATTCCAGATTTAAGTAATTTCGATTTTAACTTTTGACATGATCTACTTATAATGTTGCCTTTTACCTTTAATAGATAATTTTTAGTATTTCAGATACATTTTAGTGTTTTAATAAAAGAATTTTATGTTACACGTGCCTTTTAAAAAGTGCATCTTTACAATTGATTTAATTTATATTTTTATGATGAAAATATATTCACATCTTATACTCTTAGTATACTTAATTCTGTTTTTTAATTCCTTGGATTGTTGAGAATAAGTAAAAATAGAGATTATGGTAGAAATTATGAAAATGGAACTCAAAAATAAAAGAGTAAAAAAGAAAAAGAAATAGAAATCTTGAAAGAGGCAATCTGGTTAAAGTTTAAAAGCAGCCAACAAGTTTGATGAACAGGTTTGGCCTGTAACCCAAACACACACACATAATTACTAGAAACAGAAAGGGGAATGAATTAACAGCAAATCATTATGGCCTTCAATAAAGATAAATAAACAAGGATAGGAGACATTGATGGCATTGTTCAATGTGCCCAATATTCAATCAAGCATAATGTTTTATTTGAGATAGAAGAAGCATTAAGGGCATAATATATGTGGAAAGCCAAATAATGAAGCCTAAATTTAGTAGAAACAACTTTAAATTTTGATGCTAAAATAGCGAGACATATGAGATGAATTTTGAGGGTGTGGGTCGTCAAGCTCCAACTCCTGGGCTCAGGCAATCCTCCCATCTCAGCCTCCTGAGTAGCTGAGAATACAGGTGCAAACCACTATGTCCGGCTTGAAACAAATGGTTATCTGGGATGAACAAATAATTATCTAGGATGTAGAATTCATAATGAGATTATTAATTTGGTGAGTAAAACATGAGAGAAAAACTTATACATAATTTTTTTAAAAGTAAATATTACACAATACAAATATTACTTGTTTCAGGGACAGAAGCCACCCTGAATGACTAATGTTTATTGTACCCATTTTGAACTACAGGAAAAGAGAACAAAGTCAAAATTAAGGAATAGTTAGTTGGCTTTACACCTTTTACAAGGAATAAAAGTTTTGATTTAAGTGACAAACTGAATAAATAGTGTTCAATTATGGGCACTGATTTTTTTAAGTGTTGAAGGTGAACATATGGTAATGCCACTAACAGGATTGGCAAAAAAAAAGTGTGAGCCAGAATTTTGGCCAAAAATGCAGCAGCATTCTCTGTACCATTCATACTAGGAGATATGGCTTCAACTGTGTCAATGCAACAGCATTCTTTGGACAATTTGATGATTAAATACCATACTTTCTGGAACTGTCCCAAGATCAGACAGCTTGATGAAACACATAACAAGTTTGACCTTATAGCCCCTCCCAGACCCTTGATGGGAATGCCAGCAAAATGCCCTGAAAGCAGTCGGATGTAATTTGGACAAAATACCAGATGACTAGCAGAGTCAGTGTGAAAGATCCTCAAAGAAAGAACAAATCATGGTCTTGGACAGAAAATGAAATTATTTTTACAATTTGTGCTGTCCATAACTATTTGAAATAAAACTATTTTTTTCATCAGTAATAGTAGCAAAAGGTCATTTTGAGAAAAATGCAGACCTAGATTTTTTTAAAATATTGAAAATATTTTGAACTGTTTGTTTTTTCAAATACATTTAAAGTGCACATAACATATGCAATAAAAGGGGCATTCCAAGAAAATGTAAGGAAATTGGAGAAAAGAAATAAAATGCTCATATGACCATCAAGGGGAAGAGTCTCATTCAAACAGCCCTGTTTACAGAGACTATTTTCTGGCAGATTAAGGCAGAGTCTTAATTGAAAAGAGATTTGAACAAATGACCAAAATACTGGTCTTTTTGGTTTTCTTCATAATATCTTAGCCTTGAAAAATATGGAAGAAGGACAGAGAGATGCTACACAGATTCTTAATGCTGATTCGGGAATGTAAGTCAACATACTGCTTCCTCCACTGAGAAAGTCTTGCTATGAAAAAGTAGCAGCTGGCTCAGCACCCATAGCATAGTGGTTATAGCACCGGCCACATGCACCGAGGCTGGCGGGTTTGATCCTGGCCCGGGCCAGCTGAGCAACAATGACAACTGCAACAAAAAAGTAGCTGGGGGTTATGGCGGGCACCTATAGTTCCAGCTATTCAGGAGGCAGAGGCAAGAGGATCACTTAAGCCCAAGAGCTTGAGGTTGCTGTGAGCTGTGATGCCACAGCCCTCTACCCAGGGCAGCATAGTGAGACTCTGTCTTAAAAAAAAAAAAAAAAGTCCAGCTGAATTGAGCAGTGTGTTTAGTGGCACATTCTTTCACAACCTCCCTTTTTCATCACAGACCAGCAACAAACATCATCTAGAAGGGCATTCTGAGAAACACCAAGCTAGACAATGCTTCAGGACACACTGAGGCCAGGTGAGGTGGCTCATGCCTGCCTGTAATCCTAGCACTCGGGGAGGCCAATGCAGGTGGATTGCTTGAGCACAGGAGTTTGAGACCAGCCTGAGCAAGAGTGAAAACTAGCCAGGTTTTTCTATTTTAAAAACTAGCTAGAAAAACTAGCCAGACATATAAGATGAATTTTGGGGGTGTGGGTAATAAAGCTCTAACTCCTGGGCTCAGGCAGACCTCCCATCTCAGCCTCTAACTGGGAATATAGGTGCAAGCCACTGTGTCCAGCTTGAAACAAATCATTATCTGGGATGAACACCACGGGGTATTGTGGTGGATGCCTGTAGTCTCAGCTACTAAGGAGGCTGAGGCAAGAGGATTGCTTAAGCCCAAGAGTTTGGGGTTGCTGTGAGCTATGATGCCATGGCACTCCACCTAGGGTGACAGGGTGAGACTCTGTCTTAAAAAAAAAAAAAAAAACGAGAGAGAAAGAGATGTTGAAAACTATGAAAAGTTTATATGAAAAAAATTCGATATTATGTACTGTTTTCTATGATAATGGTAAGTTATCACACAGGGTCCCATGATGCAGCTTGAACATGCTATGTAAAGTATATGGCTCATTTATGAATCTAAATACTACTTTAAGGAATACAAGTGATACAGTGTATTGATAACCCCAGCTTCTATTGTCTCAGAAAATTGGATTTGATAAAAAACTGTCTAAGAATAGTGACTCAAGAAAAGTCCCCTCATTTGGCACTTCTGCCAGTAGAATGGTTAAAATGATTTGTTATTACAACATAATCAGTAATTTTGCTGAAATAAAGGGATATTGTGAAATAAATGAATAATGTATAACTTACATGTATGTTTATTATATTATTCATTTAACCATCATAAGCCCATCAACAGAACACTCAGACATACAAAGCAGTAATTAAATGTGGTCATCTTTGATATTTTACTATTTTCAGTCATATCAAAATCATTTTTTAGTCCCATGAAAAACAACTATTTTTTAATTTTATTACTATAAACGTATATTTTTCAGGGTAGGAAAAGAAAACATTTCTCCTTTAAGGGTTTGTGAGCTTGGTGAATAACTTTTTCCTTGAATTGACTGGCACTGTGTCCCCTCTTCCCTCTGCTCAGGCAGCAGCGGGGGTGGTGCAGCCCCCAAAAGCAAGGATGGCAGTCCCAAGAGAGATTTTTCAGAAAACAAAAAAGTACCTCAGGGGCAAACAGTGATGCTCCGACTCCCCAGACACACCAATTTTTCAGGCTTAATATGTAATATATCTCTGTGCCCCAGGGGAGGAGGCAGCAGGCAGTGTCCTGGAGGGAGCTGGTGAATAACTTGGGAATATTTAGGTATGTGTCAGGTGAGCCTCCATTGGTACTGTTGTTGCAGGCTCCAGGAACACTGGAGCCAGCCGGGAGACCTCTGCCAACCAGAAAGTGTTGTGCAGACCTCGGCTACCCCTTTGAGAGGTTGAGAGACTGAGAGGCATAATGGGAGAATCACTGGGTTTGAAACAAGAGGGCCCACTTTCCTACCCTTATTTTCTTCCATCATCCATAAGTTAAAGGCGAGACTGCCTGCCCCCCCCAGAGCCGTTTAGAAATTGCAGGGAAGTGATTCCCGAAGAGAGGACTGCACAGATGGAGACTGTTCTTCCCACGGCCCCAGTCACCTAGTTCCTTTGCTTTGCCTGCTTTCTAAGCAACCCTGACTCTCGCCACTGGATTCAGCGGCAGCTCTAGGCAGTCACATTTTATAACACAGGACTTCTTACCCAAGGACAGCTGAGGGACCTATGACACAGACAAGATGAACTAGCCCCAGGCACATTTTATAACACAGGACTTCTTACCCAAGGACAGCTGAGGGACCTATGACACAGACATGATGAACAAAAATGAGTGGAACAGAAAACAGTTTGATCCCACCACTTGCTTCTCCCCACTTCCCCGGGACTCTCTGACCTTCCTGGTGCATTCAGCACCTTAATAGGGCTGCTAACCTCTGCTCCCTTCTACTCAGCCTCCTGTCCTGGGTCACTTTCTCTCTGTCTCATGAATAGTCCCAATTTTCTCATGATTTAAGCCAAGCAACTCTGAAGTCTTTCATCCAATGTATAGAAAAACCAACACACTAAATTAGGTTGTTATCTAGTAGAACTCACGAAAGAATCAAATGTTCTGCCTCAGCGCCCATAGCACAGTGGTTACAGCACCAGCCACACACATTGCGGGTGGCGGGTTTGAGCCTGGCCCCAGGCCAGCTAAACAACAATGACAACTGCAACAATAACAACAAAAATAGCCAGTGTTGTGGCCGGTGTCTGTAGTCCCAGCTACTTGGGAGGTTGAGACAAGAGAATTGCTAAAGCCCAAGAGTTGGAGGTTGCTGTGAGTTGTGATGCCACAGCAGTCTATCAATGGCGACATAGTGAGAATCTATCTCAAAAAAAAAAAAAATAGCCACGTGTTGTGGTGGGCGCCTTTAGTCCCAGCCTCAGTTGGGAAACTGAGGCAAGAGAATCACTTGAGCCCAGGAGTTTGAGGTTGCTCTGAGCTATGACACCACAGCACTCTACTGAGGGCAACAAAATGAGACTCTGTCTCAAAAAACAAAACAAAACAAAACCAACCAAAAAACCCCAACACCCCACAAAAGAAAACTTTCCAAAGCAGAAGCTACCTTTTTTTTTAATTTTTTTTTTTTTATTACTTCTTCCTCCTGTAGTGTTTTCTCCCCCCCCCCCCACCTTGTAGTTGGGATCACAAGGTCCAGCTGTCTCGTTGTCCTGTTGTTGTTGTAGAGATGGGGTCTTAGGCTGGCTCAACTGGCTCAGGGGGGTCTTAGCTGGTCTCAGACCTCTGAGCACAGGTGATCTGCCGGCCTCGGCCTCCCATAGCGCTGTGAGCCATCACGCCTGGCCAGCAGAAGCTACCATTAGTGCAATTTGATACTGACAAAAATTTGATCCATGAACCAAATTTCTGATTTAAAATTTAAGTGAAAAAGAGTTGGTCCCAATGAAAATAGTGTTCAGTCAATGGGAAATGAAAAAGTACAAAAATTGGAAATAGTTTAAGTGAGCTTTATAGAAAATTGATCAAGGAATTAACTTGACTTAATGGAGTCTGTTCCGGAAAACTCTTTCCTGAGGAAAATTCATCAAAGTCTGAGTACCTCTCAGTTACATGTTTGTACTCAAAATGTCTCCAGGGGATTCTCTGTGGAATTTTCATTAAGAACCAGAAGCACTGCTCAGTGGTGGGGGCCGTGCCTGAGAGGAGAGAGGGCTGGAAGCGGTGTGAGGGGCAGTGCCGTTGTGGCCCCCACTCTCCATGAAAATAAAGTGAAAATTAGATGGCATGACTGCATTGGCATAAACATGAATATGACCCAGGCCAGATTCATTACTTTATGCTTTTATATTATTTTCTTCTGCTTTTAAAGGATATTAAAATTAAAACTTTTGTATTTTAGATTAATACAAGGGTATGGATGATTAGGTTACATTCTGTGCTTTTGCTAGGTGAAGTCCAAGTTGAAGTTGTGCCCCTCACCCGGGAGATATGTCATATATCCTAACATTGTGCCCGTTACACCAATCACCCTTCCTCTCCCCTCCCCCTCCCAAATTAAAACGTTTTTGAAGACCCCTAAAGAGAATTGTGGGCCTAGGCACTGTAGCAGGTGGATAAATTGGTCCTGTAGTGTCCCAGGTGAAGGGGCAGCAGAAAGTCTGGCTGAATGTGGAAAACGAACTTGGTAAAATAAAGTCCACAGAAGCAACCTTGCCATGTCAGAAGCTATCATCAGTGCAATTGGATATTTGTATTTATGAACCAAATTTCTCATGATTTTTTTTTTTTTTTTGGCCAGGGCTGGGTTTGAACTCCCCACCTCCTGCATATGGGGATGGTGCCCTACTCCTTTGAGCCACAGGCACCACCTATGAACCAAATTTCTGATCTAAAATTTAAGTGAAAAAGGAATTGGTCCTAGTGGAAATAGTTTTAGGCCATTGGAAATGAAAAAGTGGAAAAATTAGTGTGGAGAGAAGCAATGGGGCTAGAGCTACATCTCTTTCCTTTTTTTTTTTTGGCATTTTATTTTATTTTAGTTATTATTATTATTATTATTGCAGTTTTTGGCCAGGGCCGGGCTTGAACCCACCACTTCCAGCATTTGGGGTCAGTGCCCTACTCCTTTGAGCCACAGGCACACCCTTATTATTATTTTTTATATTGTTTGGGATTCATTGAGAGTACAAAGAATTAGGTTATACTGATTGCATTTGTTAGATAAAGTCCCTCTATAGCTACATCTCTTTTTTTTTTTTTTTGAGACAGAGTCTCACTATGTCACCCTCAGTAAAGTACCATAGTGTTATAGCTCACAGCAACCTCAGACTCTTGGACTTAGGTGATTCTCTTGCCTCAGCCTCCCAAGTAGCTGGGACTATAATCACCCATCACAACACCCAGCTATTTTTTTGTTGCAGTTGTCATTGTTATTTAGTAGGCCTGGGCTGGGTTTGAACCCAGCAGCCCTGGTGTATGTGGCCAGTGCCCTAACCACTTAGCTTGGGTGCTGAGCCAATATCTACATCTCTTAGTGGAAGATTCCAGAGTGACGGTCTGGCCCAGCCTTCCCACGGATGCTCTGCTCTTCCCAAGGCCTGCATTTTCATCCATGTATCTCTTTGCAGTAAATCTTCCACCTCTCAAAGAGTCCTGAGCGCATTTCTGTCCTTCCAATCTAAAGAGATTTAATAAAGGAAAAGGGGGAAAAATAAAGAGTCCAACTAAAACGAACACCCAGGATGGGTAGGGTGGCTCATACCTGTAATCCTAGCACTCTGGGAGACCGAGGTGTGTGGAATGCTTGAGCTCAGGAGTTTGAGACCAGTCTGAGCAACAGTGAGACTCCATCTCTACTAAAATAAACAAAACAAAACAACCCCCCAAACCCATATATATATATATATATATATATGCACGTGTGTGCGTGTATGTGTGTGTGTGTGCGCATATACTATATATACACACACACACACACAAACTAGCCGGGCATCATGGTGGGCATCTGTACTCTCAGCTACTCAGGAAGCTAGGGCAAGAGAATCACTCAAACCCAGAAGTTTGAGGTTACTGTAAGTTATGGCACCATGGCACTCTATTCAGGGCAACAGAGAGACACTCTATCTCCAAAAAAACAAACAAACAAAAAATAAACACCCAATTGTAATGCCCCTTTCCAAAACTGGTGAGGCCCCTCCCGAGCACACTCACTGCACAGTTGTTAGCCCCTGGTTGTGTTGTCTGCCCGAGGAGAGCCGATCGTGCATGTGGGCTCCTTCTCGACTCAGCTGTGCACTGTTTGGGGCTAAAATTGGGTCTCTCTCTTTAGACCTATCCCCTCCTGCCACCTGCTACCATTAAACCCTTTACCACGCCAGTGTTGAGCGTCTACTGCACAGCAGACCCTGGGTCCTACACCCTGGAAGCATTGCATTAACCAAGCTGTGGGCCTGCCCTTAGAGGCTTTATCCAGGACCATGAGAACAGTTCTCAGCCTTGGCACAGTGGACATTTCAACCAGATAATCCTTTGTTGTGAGGCTGTTCTGTGCTTTGTAGGGCATTTAGCAGTGCCCTGCCCCCTGCCCACTAGATGCCAGTAGGCTTCCCTGCCTCCAGAACTTTTATGGCCATCAAAAATGTCTCTAGACATTGCCAAATGTCCCTTAGGAAGCAAAACATCTCCTGGTCCCTAGACATAACTTGGGGATTGGGGTTGACAATGGAGTTAGAACGAAGAGAACGCACAGTGGCCTCGGCACGTGGCTCACTGGAGGTCCAACCCCCCGGCATATGGGGTTAGGCCGTGGAGCAGGAAAGAGGTGAGTCTGGCTGCATCTGTGGGGCTCTCTGGGATGCTTCATGGAAAAAGTGATGTTTAACTGAGCCTTTGAGGTGGGAAGACTGCTGGCAGAACCGACAAGAGCATGGAAGAAGGGCGGCACCTGTGCTCAGTGGGTAGGGCACTGGCCCCATATACTGAGGGTGGCGGGTTTGAACCTGGCCCCTGCCAAACTGCAACAAAAAAATAACCAGGCATTGTGGCAGGCACCTGTAGTCCCAGCTATTCAGGAGGCTGAGGCAGGAGAATTGCCCAGGAGTTGGAGGTTGCTGTGACCTGTGACGCCACAGCACTCTGCCCAGGGTAATAAAGTGAGACTGTCTCTAAGAAAAAAAAATAAGAGTATGGAAGAAAAGAACTGAGGGAACTCTCATCAAGTAAGACTGAAGAGAAGAGGCTCCTGCCCCCACAGAAATGATTGGCGGCAGGTGGAGGGTGGGGGCAGGCATAAAGACCTAGAAAATTCTGAATATACATAGTGTGGGGAAGCTGAGTTGCTTAGGCTCTCTTGCCTAAAGGCTGGCAGGTGCCATGTTATCTGAAGTAACCATGATTGAGCATTATGACGTCATTCTTATGTAATGAGTGCTTGACTCAGAGCTGCTGTTGTTTTGGTGGATATATAAGGCTTCCCCCACCCCCGCCCACCATTCTTGCTGTGCTTGCTCATGCCACAAGCTGAATAAAGGGCTTGTCTCAGTTACCTTTGGCTCCTCGGTTTTCTTTCAGTCTCTCCAAATCCAGTGCAAGCCTCTCCAGCTTCAACCTCTTGCACTACACATAGGTTACCCATGAGTTAAATCTAGTTTGAAGATGTATTTCTTTCTTTCTTCTTTTTTTTTTTTTTTTGCAGTTTTTGATCAGGGCTGGAACCTGCCACCTCCAGCATATGGGACCAGCACTCTACTCCTTTGAGCCACAGGCGCCGCCCAGAAGATATATTTCATTTGGTCTATCTAGTAATAATGCAGTTTTTGAAATGACTTTATTTATTTATTTTGAGACAGAGTCTATGCCTTGGTAGAGTGTATGTATTTCATTTGGTCAATTTCTGAAATGACTTATATATTTATTTTGAGATAGAGTCTATGCCTCTGTAGAGTGCTGTGGCATCATAGCTCACAACAACCTCAAACTCTTGGGTTTAAGTGATTCTCTTGCCTCAACCTCCCAAGTAGCTGGGACTACAGGCACCTGCCACAATGCCCAGCTACTTTTTGTTGCAGTTGTCATTGTTGTTTAGCTGGCCTGGGCTGGGTTCAAACCTGTCAGCCTCCATGTATGTGGCTGGAGCCTTAACCACTGTGCTATGGGTGCAGAGCCTGAAATGACTTTAAATGCTTCATTTCCACTGTTCCTTAGAACCCTCTGACCCAATTATTCAATTATATTTTTTTCATAAGCCTGGCTTCTGAAGGCTTATGAGTTTGTGAGTTTGGATTCTTAAATATAAAAAATATTGTGTTTTTTCATTTGGGGTTTGTGGACCCTTTCCAGATCTTTGGAGAACACTCAGAGTGTCTGGAGGGCCAGCAGTTGTGAGCAGGGACAACAAGGCCCTGAATATATACCTAAAACTCTCTTAGCACTTTTCTTGTGGAAGACCCCCCGGCTTTCATAAGACTTTTCAGAGGAACTCTCCCCTTCCTTCCTAAAAAAGGTCTAGCTGGGTAGGTGGGTGGGTGGGTGGGTCTCTGCAAGGCCCTGGAAAAATCTTGCACAATCAGCCAAGAAGAGACCCAGGGCTGAGTTCTGATCACCTTTTCCTTTCAGTCTATTTTAATTCAGTTAGTAATTAAAAAAAAAGAAATTAACATGCTGTAAGGCCTGCTCACAGTGCAGGCAGGCGCAGTGGCTGTCACCGGAGGCTGGGCGCATGGATTTAAGGCAGCAGGGCAAAGTGAGTAACTGCATGAGAAGCCCTGAGGTGAATGACTTCTTCCTCCCCCACCCCCAAGAGGCAGCTCTGGAGGACAAGGAGCCAAGAAGCCAGGGAGGGAGAGAGAATTGCAGCAGGAGGTGGGTATGAGCCAGGGACGCCGGTCCGAGGACTGTGTGGTGCACATGCCTCCCTGCCGCGGCCCCAGGCCCACTGGCCGTGCTACCTTCCCGCAAACCATTCTCTGGTTACTGCATTTACATCAAGGCATAGATGATGGGAACGGCTTACCGTTTCGTCTGCACACACGGGTCTTGAACTCGCCCTGACCTTGCCAGTTTCTTGAACAAAAGGAAAACAGGGCGGAGCACCTTGGGGACCAAGAGAAAGGAACCCACCCATAACCAATAAAGGTGAAGGAGTGTCCTGCTGGCCCTCAGAGGACAGGGAGGCAATCACGTATCTCCTTTATTCTCCTCATACTCTCATCAAGCCTGACCATCCCCTGAGCTCTGCTTCCTGCTTCCCAACCAAAAAAAATGTCAGACATTAGCAAGTTCTCGACAGTGGCCATGCCTCATAATCAGCTGGGAAGTCTGGGCTGCCCCAAGAACAGATTCACTCAGAATCATGGTGGGAGGGGGGGAGTGGGCCAGGCATCTGTGTTCATTGCTTTTTAAAAGACTTTATTTTTCAGAGTAGTTTTAGGCTTGAAGCAGAGTTGAGAGGGAGGCACAGAGGTGTCCTGCACACTCGGCACCCGTGAATAGCCCCCAGTGTTACCAACATCCCCCACCAGCATCACTGGTTTTTGAAACTCACCTGGTGATGCCGGTGTGCAGGCACATGTGTGAATCAGTGCTCTAGAAAGAGCTTTTTCCACTCTCGTGTGCACACCAGTCACCTGGGGATGTTGCTGATGCTGAGGTTTGGGGTGGCATCTCCCAGGCGATGCTGGTGCTAGATGATATAAAGAAGGCCACCAAAGCATTGTGAGGAGAAAATAACTTCACAGGCCCCTATTCCTTCTTTGGAATCATTCATTTAGTCATTTGTTCCTTTCACTGACCAATCTTTTTTTTTTTTTTTTTTTGGAGATAGAGTTTATGTCACCCTCGGTAGAGTGCCATGGCATCACAGCTCACAACAACCTCCACCTCTTGGACTTAGGCAATTCTCTTGCCTCTGCCTCCAGTAGCTAGGACCACAGGCACCTGCCACAACACCTGGCTATTTTGTTGTTGTTGTTGTAGTTGTCATTGTTGTTTAGCAGGCCCAGGCCGGGTTCAGACCCACCAGCCCCAGTGTATGTGGCTGATGTCCTAACCACAGAGCTACGGGAGCCAAGCCACCAACCAATATTTCTTGAGCTCATTCTTTGTGCCAGGCTCTGTCTTGAGATGCTAGGGATAAGGTAGAGAGCAGAGAGACATGTCCTTAAGTATGCTACATGACAGCAGGGGAGGAGGGGCAGTCCACCAGCAAGCCTGTGTGTGAACAGGTCCATAAAGCAAGGGGCTGAGATAGGGAGCACCTGGATGGTCACTTTAGTGGGTGGGCAGAGCTGGCCTCACGGAGTGGTTGACATTGAAGCTGATGCCTGAATGAGGAGATGCAGCCAGCCCCAGGAAAAACTGGGAACCAGAGTTCAAAACAGAAGAAACAGCAGTGCAAAGGCCCTGAGGCCAGAGCCCTGGGAGTGGATCCCAGTAATTAATAGGACAGAGGCCAAGAATGAGGGCTGAGGATGGGCAAGGAAAGCTCCTGGAGGACCTTTTGGGCCTGCTGAAGAATTTGGATCAAGTTTTTAGGCACTGGGAAGCCATTGGAGAGTTTTGAACATCTGATGTTTGTTCTACGATGACTCCACTGGCTACATGGACACAGGCTTGCAGAGAGGCAGGAGTGGAAAGCTCATTGGTGAACAAAGTGAGATACACAGTCACACATCCCAAATCCTCTTTCTTCCGCATATCTTTAGTTACCGTGGGAAGCAGCATTGTTCTTAGGCGCAAGAGAGGACATAGTTTTTAGAAGACCCCATGGCATCATCCACACTGCCTCCCTCCCAGAGGAGAAGTGGCCCTTCTGTCACTCAGACCTAGGACTTGTCCTTAATGACACCTTGCTAGCCCTGGGCCTGCACAGCTGTGCACTAGCTCTATGTACCCTTAGTCCCACCACATCTCCCCTGCTCCTCTGTTCTAGCACCCCTCCCGCCAGCAGAGCTCCAACAAGAGTCTCCACATTAGGCCCCCCACCTCCACTCCTGTGTCCACACAGCCAGGGGAGTCACTGAGGGTGGAGAGGCAAAGTCACTGGCTCCACATCCCTCAGCTGGTGAGCAGTGGGCGGGATCTACCTCTGATAGGATATGGCTGTCTCGCGGCTACTTGCATGCAAATTGTGAGGATTCCTTCAGGGCTGTAGGCCTGCTCTGCTTAGGTTTTCTTCTTGTGTTTTTGTGTTGTTGGTTTTTTTTTTTTTGTTGTTGTTTGTTTGTTTTTGAGACAGAGTTACTCTGCCACCCTGGGTTGGGTGCCATGGCATCATCATAGCTCACAGCAACCTCAGACTCTTGGGTCAAGTGATCCTTTTGCCTCAGGCTTCTGAGTACCTGAGACTACAGGTGCCCACAACCCCTGACTAATTTTTTTTAGACAGGGCCTCAAGCTATCACCCTGGGTAGAGTGCTGTGGTGTCACAGCTTACAGCAACCTCCAATTCTTGGGCTTAAGTGATTCTCTTGCCTCAGCCTCCCGAGTAGCTGGGACTACAGGTGCCTGCCACAACCCCCAGCTATTTTTTTGTTTTGCAGTTTGGCCGGGGCCAGGTTTGAACCTGCCACCCTCGGTATATGGGGCTGATGCCCTACCCACTGAACCACAGGCGCCTTAATTTTTTCTATTTTTAGTAGAGACAGTGTCTCACTCTTGCTCAGGCTGGTGTCAGTGATCCACCAGGTGAGTTCAGGTGATCCACCTGCCTTGGCCTCCCAGAATTCTAGGATTACAGCATTGAGCCACCATGCCCAGTCTTGCTCGAGTTTTCCTTAGGCCCAAAGTAGAGCTATCTTTCTTAAAGTTTATGAAGTAATTCACACCTTAAGATAGAGTATTTTACACCCTTTAAATATATATCTCTTTTAAAATAAAAACAGCTTTAAACAAGGAAGCCAGGCAACATGTAGACAGGCCTTGGGGTGGTTTCGTGGGTCACCTCCCTATTACTGTTGGTGACAGCTTAGATGTAAGGAGACAGAGCACAGCTGATAACTGGAAGGAAACAAACGAGAGGGTAATGCCCCTTCCCCATTCCTTTCCTTTCCTGCCAAGCCTAGGGCTGAAGGAGACAAGGTGTGGCTCTGTCCGAGTGCACACCCAGTAGCGCTGTCCCCAGCGCTTCATGTCTTATGGGGATCTGGAGATCCCCATAAGACATGAAGCCTTCAAGGTAAAGGTAATTAGACTTCAAGTCCAGAGGCTCGAGTTTCATTTCAGCTCTGTCACCAGAACATCAGCCCCTGACAGTGACCACATACCCAAGCCTCTGCTCCTCCACTACAAAAAGCTGCCCTCTTGGCTAGTCTCTTACGAACACTTTTCAGGATAAAATATTTCATTATTTTAATGAAAGGAGTGTAAAAAGTATGATGGAAAAAGATTCTCATTCATTCAAGCTCTAATTTGGAATATGTAATATTTTAAACATTTTGTTTTATTTTTCATGGCAAAGAATAAAAAAACCATGTACCTGTCAAAGAATTTCTCATCACTGTATCTTGTGGTTAGCGTGGGGCCTGGTAACCGTCCCTGTGAATCTGTGCATTTGCTTGTGTGTGTGTGTTTGCACATTTTTTTTTTTTTTTGAGACAGAGCCTTAAGCTGTCTCCCTGGGTAGAGTGTTGTGGCATCACAGCTCACAGCAACCTCCAACTCCTGGGCTCAAGCGAGTCTCCTGCCTCAGCCTCCCAAGTAGCTGGGACCACAGGCATCCACCACAACGCCCGGCTATTTTTTGGTTGCACCTGTCATTATTGTTTTGGCGGGCCGGGGCTGGATTCGAACCCGCCACCTTAGGTGTATGTGGCTGGTACCTTAGCCACTTGAGCCATAGGTGCCGAGCCGTGTTTGCACACATTAAAGCACACTCTACTTACATCTTAATCTATAATAAATTTAGCTTTTAAATGTCCATTAAAAAGTCCAGCAAATGGCAGGAGGGTGCTGGAGAGAGGTTATAGGGCTTTACTGCTGATCCAAAATGCAATGTGGGTAGAAGCTGGAGAAATAAATGAAGGCACATTCTGAGGAGATTCAGTCCACAGAGGAAATGGGCTAGTTTTCTCACTCTCATGGTAGATGTGAAAGAGCGCTGGGGCTGAGATTCTGCCCCTGTAAGCTGAGCCCACGTGTGGTACAGGAGGTGGAGGAAGGAGTTAGTGGGTGGTGGTGATCGTCTAGCACAGCAGTTCTCAACCTATGGGCTGCGACCCCTCTGGGGGTTGAACGACCCTTTCACAGGGGTTGCCTAATATCAGATATTTACATTACGACTAGTAACAGTAGCAAAAATTACAGTTATAAAGTAGCAACAAAAATAATTTTATGGCTGAGGGTCACCACAACATGAGGAACTGTACTAAAGGGTCGCAGCATTAGGAAGATTGAGAAGCACTGGTCTAGGATAGTGGCTCAGAACATAGAGTTTGGGGTCAGACATTCCTGGCTCCAGACCTTAGTCTGCCCAATCACTGAATGGCCTCTAGCAAGTTGTTTCACTGCCCCTAGTCTGTTTTTGCATCTGAGGCGTTCACATACTTCCTCTCAAGATTGTCAAAAGGACTGTAAAGAACACCCATGGAGTCCTTTTTCATGAGCCTGACCCACCATGGGTGCTCAGATACCTTGGCTATTAGTATTAGCACCACTGCTCTGTCTGTGATTTTGGAAGGGGAAGCTACCCAAAGCCTACCAGAGGGCAAAGCACTCCAGACCAGGCTCAGTTCCTGGTGTTGACTGGCTATGACTCTGGGCAAGGAGGGATCTTCTCATCTCTGCTCCTGGAAGGCCGCACATGATTAGCAGGAAGGTTTTGTTGGACGAATATTTAGTGAAAAGAACTGCATGGCCTTGAGCAAGCACTGTTTGGTTTTCTCATCTGCCAGGCTTCCAGAGTCATAAAGCGTCGTGGCCGGGATTTAGCTGGAGGAGTACCTATAATGCTGCTGGTTTTCTCTTCCTAAACACAGGTTAGCAAGACGCACCAATACAAAATTACAGTTTGCTGTAGCTGAACACTAAGAACTCACTTACCTGAGCTCACAAGAAACTGCCCAGGCCATTTCTTCTGGCAAGTGTTTCCAGATGGAAATAGTACCTCTTTGTTGCCTGCAGTAGCTGAGAAGACACGCACTCTCCTGCAGGTTACCTAGTCACGCCACTGATGGGATTTTGGAATTTGTTTGGGGTCTCCCACTGTATTCAACTGAATTGCAAAGATTTACCTTCACCGGTGCTGAAAAAGAAACATGACAGAATGATGGGCATTCAATTAAAATCATACGTTTTTGCCATGTTTGCTTACAAACAGAACCTCACCCTCACCCCACTCCAGGGATTTATTTCCTTCTCTGGTCCTCAAAGAGATGAACCCTCTTTACTAGATTTTCTGAACTGAAATGGAGTAGCTGTTATTATCTCTGATTCCACTAGATGCTGATGAGAGCAGAGCCAAATCCCAGGAAGGCACCAGCTCTTCCTGAGGTTAAGCTTAGATGCGATGAGCTCTAGGTTGCCTAAGAATATCCTGTCTAAGCCGTGTGTTTAACCCCAGTTGTCGGCCTGCTCTATTTCTGGTCCTTCACAGAGTTTGTTTCTGCCACTTTTGCTCTTCTCTCTCTGCTTTTCAATAGCTTGCTTTGCAGTCCTGTCATTTTGCAAAATCCTTCTACTCCTAGAAAAGGATTAACGAAATTACATAGTGTTGCTGCTATTTAACATTCAGGAAATGCAATGTATGTATGTGACTTATCCATCATTCTTACCAGATGGTAAATGTATCTCTTTTCACCAGAAATTGAGCAGCAAGCATTCAAATTCATCACCACTACAACATTTACATGCTCATCCATTTTCAATTTGACATCCTTAATGAGTTAGTATAATGACAATCAATATTATATCCCTATATTGTTGACTATTTGTAACAGTGACAATGCAGGTTTGAGATTTAAAAATCGCCATTAAACAAAATCTCACAACTTACAATCTTCATGTACTCTGTTTCTATACATTTTTCTCCAATACCTCTTAGAGTTTTACATTCCAAATGGGCTAGTGAAAATGGCACATGGGTTAAAAAGAATAAAAATCTAGCAGCTTATGCTGGTGCATGTATTTTTTTTAACCGCCATTTCAATTTAGTGGTTAAATTGAAAACACTTTGTTCCTTTATAAAACACTTAAGATCAGAGATTTTGGTTATAGTCATATGAGGCAATTGAAGCCCAGGGGGTGAAAGAGTAAATTCTTGATGCTCCAAGGGTCAAGCAAGGGGGTTCTGTCTCCTCAGTTTCAAGTCTAGATTTCTGCCCAACTAATGTATTCTGAGCTTTGGCCTTTCCTGGTGATCATTAAATTAAATGGCAGCCCTGGCTAGTTCAGTTTCTAGGCACTTAGGATGAAGAGGGGTTGCTATGGACTAAATTGTGTCCCATCCCCCCCAATATGCAAAGGTAGAAGTCTTAACCCCACCCTAGACTTTAGAATGTGACTATATCGAGAGACAGGGCCTTTAAAGAGGTAATTACGGTAACAGGAAGTCATTTGTGTGGGCTCCAATCCAACTAGTGTCCTCAATAAGAGGAGATTAAAGCGTAGACAACACAGATGAAGGAATGACCACATGAAGACCCAAGAGGAAGACACCATCCATGTGCCAACAGGGAGGCCTCAGAAGAAACCAAACCTACTAGTATGGTTATCTTGGACTTCTTAGCCTCCAGAATGGTGAGGAAAACAAATCTCTGTTAAAATCACCCAGTCTGTAGTATTTGTTACAACAGCTCTAACAAGCTACTACAGTGGGCCAGATCGGAGGAAAATGCAGAATTTACAATCTATTTTTCTCAATAATGAAGATGGGTATTATTATTAATTAGGGCTCATTTGTTGCAAGTAACAGAAACCAAATCAAGTCAACTTAAGCAAATAGGGAATTTATCCTAAGGATATAGTGTTATTGTTAACCATGTCAGACCAATCTGCTTCAACTGTAATGTAACAAAGTTGTGAGTTTTTTGGTTGCCATGGACCCCCAGGTTGCATGCCCAGATGAACCAAGTGTGCAAGCCCAGTCAGAGTCTAAGGGCTCAGACCAAGGAGAGGGGACTGAATTAAGAAATGGACATCACATGGCAGGAGCCAGGATCCAACCAGATTGATCCCTGGTGTCACCCCATGGCAGGAACCATGTCTCCAGGCATCACCCTATCCCAAGATCCAATCAGATCATACTTCATTTCTCTCTAGAAACCTGCTCCTACTTCCTTCCAGCCCCAGCACAGAATGACAGATTAGAGTCTGACTCCTGTCTCCTCATTTTGGCCAGCTGACAATAAACCTTTCTTGCTGCAAAAACCCGGTACTCCATTGTTTGGTTTTTCACTGCACATAGACAAAGGAACCCAGTTCAGTCTGGTATAGCATCTCACGGGACCTGAGTGGAATGCAGCTGACCTCAGAAATACACTGGGTCTAGGGCCTGGAGCATTGTCAAGATTCTGTTTTTCACTGTGTATTGACTTCAGTATTTTTATCCATCCCAATTTTGGATCCTGGGGGAAGACTAATTGCTCAGCTTGAGCAGATACTGGTCCATACCTAACAGTCATGGCTAGAGGAGGCAGGGTCCCAAGGCACACAGTAGTCATCAGAGCACTGTGGCTAGGAAGGAAAGGAGTACTCATTGGACAACTGGATAAGTTCTCTGTGGTATAGAGGGACTGCCCCGTCTCAAGGGCAATGGGGAGACAGATGTGAGACATTCCGTGTGCTGAAACAGAATGGCTAATGTATTGTTTGACTACAAATAGCAAAATCAAAGCAAGAGCAGTCTGAGACCTCATTCAGCTCGAGACTGCTTGCAACTTGTGGCTATTTGATGAGGATGGTAGAGAAGAGACAGCTGCCAAGAATGCAGCAGCTTGTCAAAATCTACGCACCAATCAGCTAGAAAAAGTTGAAGGGGGGGATCGATCGGAATTCCATTATACAAATGGTATAGAAGGTTCACAATCCAAAAAATAATGTGCAATGAAACATTACATGAAGCCAGACTGGTCCCTGGTTTTGTGTGTGTCTGGGAGCCTAAATCATTACACTCTGAGAAGGGGAAACATTAAATAATGCTTATTATTCTAAAGAGGCAAGTACAGAAAATATATGAAGGACAAACTCTAAAATAAATCTAATCAAAATGATTACCCAGCCTGAACCAGCAAAGCAAAAGGCACCTCGCACTCGGCGTGGGCATCCCTGGTTTGCTCACGTTACTCCCTCCTCTTCCTGTTTTCTTCCCACCCCTGAAACCCCAGCTCTGGCTCTATCTCTTCCCTAACATTTTCTCCAACTCCATAACTTGGCATTTTACTTTTCCTGAAATTGTTTTGTACATACTGTGTCCCCTTGTACACTAAAGCTCCTTAAGACTAAAGCCCACATGTTACACTTTGCTCCCCACTACGTCTGATGAGGCCTGGCACGCCCTTAATGAACACTTGTCATCTGGCTAGTTGTCACGGGGTGAACAGCAAATGATGGTCCCCAATCTGCTTGCTGGGCTCAAATAATCATAGAATAATTAGAAAAGAAAGAGAAACACCCAGGCATATTCCTTGTAAGATAAAAACTTTATTTTACAATTTTATAAAGCAGCTTTACATTAAGCACAAACAATGCATTTACTTCGTATAGAAACAAAATACCTTTCCATCTGCAAAAAATCAAGTTTCGCTGTATATAAAACTAACATGTGCACATTGTGCTTGAACTGCAAAGTCTGTACAGCTTTACATAGGACTACCCTTCAGAAGGGCATCCAGTAAACACTTTATTGCATATTTAACACATGGTATATAACCCACATGTACAATGGAAGAGAAACAAGAAAAACAAATTACAAGAATGAAAATAGCAGCTTTCAGCGAAAGTTTGCACTGGAAAAATAAAGAAAGGACTGCCACATTTGGAGAGTTGTGCTTGTGTGTCATTTTACATTTGTTCACGTACATTGGGTGGTTCTTGGATGAAGTCTTTATATACAATAACTCCTAAAGGGTCAAACTTGACCTTCATCCAGAAACTTCTGGCTGGTTTTAAAACTGAAGTGGCAATAGATTCATCATCAAAGCAAACTCAAGGAAAACGGAAACAAACAAAACTCTTAATACCTATCATCTTAAAACAAAGAAAAATGTAAAGGAAAAAACTTAAAAATACCCTCCCCGCTCTCTCTAAGCTCATAATAGGTAAACATTTTACATGATTTAAAACCCTAGAAAACTTTCTAGTTGTTTAGAGGCGAAACCGCAATGGACAGTCTTGGGCAGTGTTCCTCCACGTATGCCCCCTGCTCGCTGCATCAAAATCACCTGAGTGCTTGTTCAAATGCAGAGTATTATACATCACAGGCAGAATTACTGAATGTCTGGGATCTGCATTTCAATAAGCTCCCAAATGATTCTACAGTTTGAGAACCACTGGTCCCTGCTGACAATGCTGCTCTATGTTCAACTCATCCTCTTAGAAACTGGGATCACAAGACAAATCAAGTTGCTGCTGCAATGTGAAAGGCAGTGTGAAACAAACAGCAGTGAAATAGCAATGCCGTTTCTTTTTTTTTCTTTCTTTTTTTTTTAAAGACAGAGTTTCACTTTACTGCCCTTGGTGAGTGCCGTGCCGTCACAGCTCACAGCAACCTCTAACTCCTGGGCTTGGGTAATTCTCTTGCCTCAGCCTCCCAAGTAGCTGGGACCACAGGCACTCGAACCCACCACCCTCGGTATATGGGGCCGGCACCCTACTCACTGAGCCACAGGCGCCGCCTAGCAATGGCATTTCTAGATCAAAAAGTCTTTCCTTCTTCAGTGGGAAAAGATAGCCACATTGTTAAGGCACTGATATTTGTCACAGAAGCAGTACCATACTGTTTTTATTGATTCTCCTAATCTGAAGACCAGTAGGCAACACAAAGCAGAAGTCTGAACCATTCTCTAAATAATAACAAATACGAGGAATGAAATAGGTTTCCAGATTGGAGAAAGTTTGTTCTGAACATTGGCTTTGAAAATAAAAATTAGGGAAGTCCAGATATTCTTATTGAGACCTCTAACATATAAGACAAAGGTCAAAAGCTAGATGAAAACTTAATAACCTGCAACTGGCCACATTAAGAGTTGTCACGTACGTTAGGAGTTTAAGCTTACTTTTCTATGGCCAGCTTAATATTATCCTCAGTTTCTATGCTCCTGCCCCTTTTGATGCGTCTATGTATTTTACATATATACATATGTATGTATATGTATTTTCCAGTTTCTAAGTAGTGCTTGGTAGATTGCTCTCAACTAAGATATGGTGGGTAGGCAAGTAACCTACCTGGCTCTTACATCTGCATTTGATATATAAATAGATCACAGATAAAACTGTACTGTGTTTGTCAGACTTAGTCCCCTGAAAGTGCGGGGTCTCGTAGTTCAAACTTTATAAGATATAGTACTGATATAGTGTATTGTCATACCTAAAACAAAAGCCAGAGCAAATAAACACCACTGGGTTTTCACCTAATCCCTGGTTTTAAACTAGTGAAGCTTCATAGCAGACACTGCCCACAGTGTAAGGGCTCTGAAATCTCTTCATGTGAGGTATAGTAAGATATCTAGCCAAAATAAAGATCTGAATACACGCATACAGCAAATGGCAGTAGCATCTGTTCTAATAGGTGGAATATGGTAAAATTACATTTCAAAGGCAAAATAGTAACACACAGATTTAACAGTTTGGGAATTTGATGGTTAAGAGTGATCAGGGTAGGGGAAAAAATCCTGCTATGATTCTTGTATGTAATATGTGACATGGTATTTTTCTTTAAAGCAGGGAAAAATTCTAAAAGGAAGTGGTGGTGGCCTTAAAATTACCAGATCCTTTCCAAATTTAGGTTTTTAATAAATTTCCCAAATAATGTCCCCAAAATGTCCCCCCACAAAATGTACAAAACTCTCAAGTGTAGTCTGAAATAAAATACAAAATTCTAGATAGTAATTAAAAAAAATCTATCACAATGTGTGAGGAAGAGACTGATTATCAAACTTTTACTGATTGTAGATCAAGTTTCAAAACAGATAACATTTTTATAATTTCTTGTGCAGTCAAGAAGTTTCGTTTTAGTTGTGCTTACATTATATAACTGTGAAGCCTGAACACTGGTTGTGTTTTTAATTTACACACTTCAAGAAAACTATAATTCAAAATATTTTCCACATATGACAAATTGAACAAATACAGCAAATGTTCATTTGCTTCTAAGAAGTTAACCTATAGAAAAGAAATATCTTTTTAAAAACTTGAACACAGTCCACTATCCAGGCTACAAGTACATATTTACTGTATTACAGCACATTATTTTTTCCAAAGTCTGCTTTCAACATAATTAGCACATTTAGAAAGAGCCCCATACTAAGTTTTCAGGTACATGCTAGACAGTTAACCAGTAACTACTTACCATTATCTTTTCCAAACTGACAGTGACCAGACTATCTGTGGACTGTATAGGGTTATGGGCAAGGCAAAGTTGAACATCTTCGTTCAGCCCATTGTCTAAACACTTTCTGTTTTAAATGCCACCTACATTTCTAAACATCCAACCCATGGAATGCAATTATTTCAGAAGACTGGCATTAAGGATCACTTGTCACCTTGATATAATCCACAAAAACCTAGTATACGACCTTTTAAAAATGTGCCCATGCTCTGCTGAGAGCCTGTAGTTTCTGTATGTAGCAGAGGCTAAAGTATGATTTTGGTTGTGAGCTCTAATTGTGCTTTGCCCTGCTGCCTTTAAGGTAGCTTTTCCACCTCTTGACAAATTCTTTGAAGATTGGGGACTCATCAATGGTGCTGAGTAGCTGTAGTTGATTGATGTGGGTGGTGTGATAGTCCCAGCGGGCCAAGTTAGGAGCAATGCCGAGCATGAAGTGACGTAGGTCATAGATGGTTCCTGAGCCAGTGTCGTACAAGGGCAGCATGGCTTTAAGAGATTCCATGCCCCGCTCATACAAGGTCCTTGCTTCTTTCCCGAGTTTTTCCCCTGCAGTTTCTTTTAAGTCATACAGCCCAATTAAGGAATACATAAAGCCATTTAAAACAAAAGAGCTAGGTGTGGTTGGATATTCTTCATACCAGTCATGTTTATTCATAAACACAGCTTTAACTCCGTGCTGCTCAGATAGAAACTTATAAGGGGCTGTTGCCCTTAAAGCTGAATTGAGGAAAATATGGTCTTTTGTTAACAGATAGGCCCTGACCAATGTAGAAATGGCTTGCCCTTGGGCCATGGCAGAATACCACCCTGGCTCTAAAGACTTAAACCCTTCCCCCAACTTACGGGTCACCATAATTGGCCAGCCACCTTTCTCGTCCTGGTTCCTTACCAGCCAATCACTAGCAGCAAAGAATGCAGCCATGTGGGCTGTGGTTGAGATGGTAATGTTGTCGAGGAATCCCTTCCCTTTTGCAATCAACCTAACTACCTTCTTGGGCATTATTTTGGTTGGCTTGACAGCTTTTGTGTTGGAAAGACCCACTCCTTTCCTGAGGTCAGTGACCAGGTCCCTGGTAATTGTGCTCCATGAAGTTCTGGGCCCAATACCATAGTATATGTCTCTTTCTTTAAAAGCAATTAGCTGGGCATTTGAGACGTAATGTACAGTGAAGAGCTGATTCTTTTCTGTAGTCTCTAGAACCACAGATATACTTCCATTTGTCAAGAACTTGAGGTCAAATGAAATAATAAAATCTTTTGTGTTTCCCAGTTGTAAGGACACACCTTCACTGGTCTCTGTAGGAGAGAACAGACCAACAAAGACTGGTTAAAATAAAAGCATACTTGTATTTGAAATTTAATTGCAATTCATCTTGACAACCATTGAACATACAAAATGAACACTTGAATATTTTGTATATCAGATCATTATTATTTTTTTGTAGTTTTTTTTTTTTTTTTTCCAGGGTTGGGTTTGAACCCACCACTTCCAGTACATGGGGCCAGAGCCCTACTCCTTTGAGCCACAGGCGCCACCCTCAGATCATTATTTTTTTATTTTCTACTAAATTAACCAAAAACTAACGACAGAATTGGTGAGTTCATGATGTCCTGTGAGCATCAGGCTAAAGTTCTTACCTTTCGCTCTGTCTGGTTTATAACAGAGGATTAAGAACAAATGTCTAAGGCATTCTTACTCAAACTGCCTCTTCTAGATCTAACTCCAGCTGATCAATAATCAATGACTATTCTAATATACCCATTCTGCAAAAACAGCCAAAAGCTGGCTCAGCACGTAATATTGCAAGAGGGTGATCAGAACCTAGAAGAATGGTTAATTATAATTTTAAAATTATTTGATTAACATTTACCATTATTTACAACGTTTAAGAGTTTAACACATATTAATTCATTTAATTCTCTGAGTAATTACAAGGGTAGGTGCTATTACTACTTCCACTTTACAGACGAGCAGCTGAGACACAGAGAAGTAACTTGCTCAAGGGACAAAGGGTTGTATTTAAATTGCTTAGTTTGACTCCACAATATATATTCTTAATTTGATACTGAAAATAATAGGTTTGATTTCAGATATTTGCTAGAATTATAAATAACATTTGTGGACATTAAGCCATGAGTTCATGTATATAACAAAAAGTGAGGGATGAGGTTTGGGGATAGCAAGGAGAAAGCAAGGCTTCGGAGTTAGAAACCTATATTCAGGCTCGGTGCCTGTGGCTCAATTGGCTAAGGTGCCAGCCACATACACCTAAGGTGGCGGGTTCGAATTCCCAGCCTGGGTCCGCCAAACAACAATGATGGCTGCAACCAAAAAATGGCTGGGTGTTGTGGCGGGCACCTGTGGTCCCAGCTACTTGGGAGGCGGAGGCAGGAGACTCGCTTGAGCCCAGGAGTTGGAGGTTGCTATGAGCTGTGAAGCCATGGCACTCTACCCAGGGAGATAGCTTGAGGTTCCATCTCAAAAAAAAAAAAAGAAAGCTATATTCAAATTCTTGTTCGACACTGGTATTGAGAAGTCTGGCAAGACATACCTCTTTGTGCCACAGTTTTTTCATATGCTAAATGGAGATAATATTGCTTTCCAGGGTAATTGTGAGGATTAAAAAAAGATAATGGCTTCGAACATAGTAATTGTTGTTATTCTAAAGCCCTTGTCTTCAAAAGCCAAGAAAATAGTAAAAGCTGTTTTATCTGACAAATTACTAAAGAAAAAATTTCTCTTGCATATCTGTAGTATAATGATGGCTAGTT
>CAUYQV010012629.1:0-22238 GCA_963574575.1 Galagoides demidoff | reverse complement strand
AGCTATCCCCCTGGGTAGAGTGCCATGGCATCACAGCTCATAGCAACCTCCAACTCCTGGGCTCAAGCGAGTCTCCTGCCTCTGCCTCCCAAGTAGCTGGGACCACAGGCGCCCACCACAACGCCCGGCCATTTTTTTTTTGGTTGCAGTCGTCATTGTTGTTTGGCAGGCCCGAGCTGGGGATTCAAACCCGCCACCTTGGGTGTACGTGGCTGGTGCCTTAGCCGATTGAGCCACAGGCGCTGAGCCATTCTTTCTTATTTTCAATGAAACTGAAATGATAGAAAAAGAAAGGGGAGGGTGCCCCACCCACCTAGTGCAAAGGTGGCCTCAGCGCCCAAGGATTTAGAAACCCCTTTTATATGGGGCAGTAGCGAGTGGGCAAATTCTCCAAGTTGTCTGGAAAGTTGGGGGTTTTTTGTTGAATTCCTGGGGGTTAAGGCTAGCCAGATCTTTGTGTCTTTGTCTTAGGAGTAGAGAAGAGGGAGGAGGAGAAAGGGATTGTGTGTGGTTGTGTCAGGCCCCCCAACAATATGCTTTACTCCAAATTAATCATTTAATTAACTGGGCAAATTGGCCAGTATTTCATTTAAAACTACGAAATCAATGAGTGCATATTGCTCTGCCTACCTGCAAGCACCTTTTGTCAGCCCTTTCTTTCCTTTTCTGATCAATCTGGGATTCTGTACTTCCCAGCAGGGTTGTCAACACTTTTGCTTTTTTGAGCCACATGAGAAGAAGAGTTATCCTGAACCACACATTAACTACACAAACACTAACAAAATCTGATGAGCAAAAAGTGGTCTGTGCATGATTATTGTGACATATGCCACCAGGGAGACACAAAATCATTCCCATATAATCTGCATGTGGCCCACGGACTGTGGGTTGGACACCCCATGTGACCATACCATTTGGAACTTCCTGGTCCACTGACAACAAACTGCCTTATACTTCACTTGCATTTCCTTCTCTGCATTGCCTTAAATCTGATGTCTTGGATTGGAAAGTGCTTTCAACTCTACTTAAAATTAATGTACAAATCTCGAGCAGTGCCTGTGGCTCAGTGGGTAGGGCATTGGCCCCATATACTGAGGGTGGTGGGTTTGAATCCAGCCCTGGCAAAACTGCAATAAAAAAATTGTCAGGTGTCTTGGTGAGCACTGTATTCCCAACTACTTGGGAGGCTGAGACAAGAAAATCACCTAAGCACCTAAGCCCAAGAGCTGGAGGTTGCTGTGAGCTGTGACACCACAGCACTCTACCAAGGGTGACAAAGTAAGACTCTGTCTCTAAAAAATAAATAAATAAATAAATAAATAAAAATAATGTACAAATCTCAAAACACTTCTAGTAGCATTGCTTCTCTCATGGTCTTATTCCCTCCTGTCCTACATTTCAGGGGACATGAGGTTGATTGAGATGTCATCAGCTTATCTCCCTATAGCAGGTATAGCCACCACACGTCTGGCATCATCTTGGAGGACGTCAATAACCATGTTCTAGATTCTCGATCATCCTACTGGTAGTTTCTAAGACATTTGCTACACTCGTCATCATCTTGAAAGTATTTACTTCTGGAGAATGAAATATCAATATATTTGAATACCACATACAAAACTTCTAATTTTTTTTCATTTTTTCTTTTCTATTAAATAGCTTTACTTATTTCTGTGCAGGAATAAATGTCTTGATTTCTCTTTGTTCTCCAAATATATTTGATTTCTCCTTACTCTCCAAATACGTTGGCCCCTTCGTCAAGGCAAACACATTTGTCCCTTCCTCAATTCATAGCACAGTGTCTTACACGTTAAAAGTATTCAGTGAATGCTATACTGTTGGTGGTGATATTATTATTTTTCTTCTTAGACTCAGTATTCATAGGAACCCTATGGTTTATCATTTTGGCCTCTTTCTCACTAGTTTTTCTCTGGTCTTCCCTTACCTCTACTGTCTCTCTATGTGGTAAATTTCAACATGGATTAATCCAATTCATCACTTGGCTATTTTGACCATCCTATTCAATTATCCTCTGTGGGTGAACTTCTGGGAAATTAGGGTTATGGGAATAGAGTTAGACAGATACAGCACTGGAATGATTGTATGAAAGGTTGTGTGATCAGGGTCAGGTGTGCAGGAGAATGGGAGAGTACATGAGCCTCCAAAAAGAACACACTATACTGGTGGTTTCATGAGACAGCTTGGCAGGAACATCAAAGGACTTCAGGAAAAGGTCTCCAAGGGCCTAGATGGAGTCATAAAGGACCCCAGGAAAAAGGTCCACAAGGGCCTGGCTGGGAGCCTGAAAGGGCTTGAGAAGCCATTTGAAGACAACACGTGAGTGAAGCTGACTCATTAAGCAAGAAAGATTAGTTCTTATGTGTGTGAGATAAGGGTATTCAGCTTTGTTCCTCTCAGCTCCTGAAGACGAGTAAGGCACCAACTAACCTGCCCTGTAGGAAACAAAAGATTAGCTGGGTGGCATCTAGCTCCAAAGTCCCTGCTCCAATTCCCTTTGTTTTCTATAATCCTACTTGTGGTTGATAAGTATCTTAAGAAGTAAAAGTCATAAAAATAGCCAAAGGGTTATTGGGTGGGTAATCCAGAATTAGGGCAGGAGAAATCACAGAGGTGATGTATGAGGTTGTTGTTGTTGTTGCAAACGCCCATTACTAATCAAGAGAAATAATAAAAACCAAGTGCATTCACAGTTCAAGGTCTTCATTGTCTCTCTCAGGAAGGGCGTTGACCCCCCTCCCCGGCCCACTCTACAAATTCCACTCTGTTTCTATCGCTTGTCTTTATTTTCCTCATTCTCTCATCACTACCAAGCATGGGGGTCACTCACAACCACATGGGGGCTGGCTCTCTGCACACCTCAGTAAATTATTTCTTATCCTTACTCAACCAATGCCCCTCCAACACACAAATCCCAATTCTAAACTTGTCTCTAGTTCATGCTAAAAAAGAAGACTTAGATGCTGGCAGTAAAATAACACTCAACAACTAGAAACAAGTAACTAGGTGACCACATCAACGTGGATAAGTTGTGTAAACTTACAGCTAAGTGAAAAAAAGAAAAGGTAAGAAAAAGACGGAGCTGTGTAGTATAATAATAACATTTGTGCTGATTAAAATACACGAGTACAGAAGGACACTAAATGTTGGATAACAAGCTAAGCCTTCTTATCATACCTACATTGGTTTGCTGCTGAGCTCTTCCAGTTTCAGCCCTTAGCCCATTATAGTCAATTTGCTAAAATTCTTTCACAATTTCACACAACACTCAGTAAAACAAGATTCTTCATAGTGGTCAAGCAAGCAGTTCAGGACCGCCTGCCATCCATACTCCTCTGGATCACCATTTCCAGCCGCACAGCCTCTTTGCTGCCTCTCTCTTCCTCAGGTCCTCTCCCTGGGACATCTGCCTTCCAGATATTTCAAGGTTTGTCCCTGTGCTTGTGTATTTATCAAATATTTATTCAAAACTTACCTTGAATACAGTTGTCAAAGTACTGCGGGGAAGAGGTGAGTGGTCTGTGAACACATCCGTTACTAATAAAGAAGAGGAAAAGTTCTGTCCCTGGAGAGTTTGCCTTCTAATATATGGTGGGGTTGGTGGTTGGGGAAGAGAGATATAAACAAAGTGAGAAATGTTTATAGCATTTTGGAAAGTGATGTATCTTATGTAATAAAATTAAGCAGGAAAGAAAGATTCTGTAGATATAGGTGGTAGAGGATATTATAATATTTTAAATACGCGCTCAGGGATAGTCATATTGGGAAAGTGATAGCTACTTATAGGATAGACAGAGATGAGGAGGTGAACCATTGTGCAATCTAGGGAAATTGGATTATAGCTGAAGGAGGCGTGAGTGCAGAGCCTCTCGGGCTGGGAGGTGCAGGCCTGTTGTAAGTGCAGGGTGCTTTTTAGAGGGGTAACAGTAGATGAGGTTACTGAGGTGAGGGGAGCAGGTGTGGAGGGCTTTTTAGGACATTCTAAGGGTCCCTGACATTTTCCTCTGGGTGATAAGGAAAGCTCTTCTAAGGCTTAGGTCAGAGAAAAGCTATGATCTGGCTTCAGGTACTTGTTTAAATGTCACTTTCTCAGAGAGACTTCCTGACTACCCCCTTCATAATTCCAACCTCACCTGTCCTGGCCTCTTCCCATCCTTAGTCCCCTGATTTCCTTTTCCTTCATAGCATTTACGAGCAACTAAACTACATGCTTTATTTACTTATTTCATTATATTTTTATCTCTTCATTCCTCTTCTTATATTAGAATAGAAAATCCTCGAGAGCAGGAACATTGCGGGTTTTTTTTTTCCATTTTGTACATTGACACATTCCTCAACGTAGTCTTTACACACAAGGGGTGAAAAATAATGCATTGGTGGTTGGATAAATATCACACATCAAAATACTTAGGTAAGTGCCAGTAGGAGTAAGTAAACGAATGCGGAACAAGGAATAAAATTAATAAATAACTTTAAAAGAGAAAGAGAGAGAGCACTTAAATTTCTCTGATAGAGTGCCACAAAATATTGAGGAAGTTTGTACAAGTCTTGGCAAACAGATAAAAATGCACAGGTAAACCTCTACATAAGAAAAGATCTCAGATACAATGTTTAAGAGCTGATCCTCTGCTATAAACTTTACTGCCTCTGTGTCCATTTCGCATACCGCTCATTCTGCACACAGAAGCCTCTCTGTTAGGTGAAATGAATCCTTTCACATTTGTGCAGGATTATATTTCCTTCCTCCTTTTTAGCAACATTGCTTCATAGTTTGTGCCCTTTCTTCCCAGACCTTTCTTCTCTCCACAAAGACTTTTTCTTTAGTACATTAACGTGTCTGTCTTTTCTGTCTCAAAAAACAAAAAAATGAAAGTGAATAACTTTTGACCTCACATCCCCTTCCAAATGCTGTTTCCTTCCTTCCTTCTTTCCTCCCTCCCTCCCTCTCTCCCTTCCTTTCTTACTTTTTAAAGCAAAGCTTTCAGAAGGGGCCTAAACTTTATTTTTACTCGGCAACTTCCAGTGCTCACAATCATTTTCAATTGGTTCCTGGCCTTATTATATCTAACATGCTTTAGTGAAGATTATCACTCATTTGTTAAGTTTTGGGTTATTTGAAAAGACACTTACATGTTTGTAATAAGTGTCATCGCTGTGTTAGACACAAGGGGGTGTCCTAGTGAGGACGCAACTTGGGCAGAATTTAGGGTTTTTTCCACCATCTGTAACAACCACCTTCTTGCACATAAAATTTTCCCTCCTCTTTCTGGGTGTACATCAACATAAAATAAAAGACATAGGCTTTAAATAAGGACTCCGTGAAAGAAAACCATCGCTCTCTGTATGAACCCAGGGGTTATCCTGTGAAAAGATCGTCCCCCACAATGTAAATAAGTTAAGTTTCTTATTACTATTTGACCTGGAGGATGAAGCAATATTTCTTTCCTTCAATGTTTTATTTATTCTCAGAGATATAAAATTTCTCTACTCCATTTGAAGAAAAATCAGGCCAAAGGAAAAGTTTAGCAACCCCAAATGAAATTTGACAAAAAGAGGAAGAAACCCAGGGCAGGAATCAAGGAAGA
The DNA here is from genome assembly GCA_963574575.1 of Galagoides demidoff. Lineage (NCBI taxonomy): Eukaryota > Metazoa > Chordata > Mammalia > Primates > Galagidae > Galagoides > Galagoides demidoff. The sequence goes on along the minus strand of CAUYQV010012629.1, from coordinate 16,635 downwards.
AAATTCTTTAAGGGGCTCAGAATACATGGGAGAGAGATGAATATAAAAAGTAGTTATAGTAGGAAGAAACACTTAGATGTACCGGTGGAGAATAAGAAAGAATAAAGTTCCGCCACATTCAGGGAACCACTGGTGGGATAAGCTGTGGAGTGCTTATGAGGCTTTTCCCAGCCCCAGTCAATACAGAGCCTGGGCCAGAAGTAAGAACTTTGGGCATCAGCTTGAATCTAGGTTTGATTCATTGGTTAACAGAGGCCGTAAGTAGACTTGATTCTGTAAGGAACTGTACTCCTGGCTTCTTCTTGTGCTAATGACATTATATAATGAATAAGACACTGCCTATGCCCTTGAGGAATGATAGCCTACGCAGAGGGGCACTTTAAGTGAGCAGTTGTAACTAAATAAGACAATTGCTTTAATGATGTGTGTGCCAAGTGCAGCACAGGAGAAAGAAGCACCTAGAGCCTAAGGGTGTCAAATTCAGCGTTACAGAGACCATAGCATTAGAGCTGAGAGTTTTTAAATGTAACAAGTTGGTTAGACTCCCGAGAGAAGAGGATCCCAGGCAGTGTGTACAATGAGTACAAAGTATCTATCATACAGGGGGCAAGGTTTGTTCTGGAATCTGTAAGGAGTTGAATGCCAGATTAAACATAGGAGTTAATAGCTAATGTTTTAGCCTATTTTGTATTGCTATAATAGAATACATAAGACTGGGAATTTATTTATTTCTCAGTTTTGGAGACCTGGATGTCCAATTTTAGGGTCATTCTGACATATGATGGCAGCCTTTTAACCACATCATCCCACAGATGGCAGAGGGTCAGAGAGTGAAGGAGAGAGTAAGAGGCTGAACTTGCAGCCTCAAGCACGTTTATAATGAGCATTAATCCATCATAAGGGCAGCGGCCTCCTGGCCTAAACACCTCACATTAGGGTCCACCTCCCAATACATTCAGGAGATTCTTAGGGTCATTCTTTTAGTAGGAGGTGGGGGTGAGGATAAAAAAAATCTCTAAAAATTGTTTAGGGCAATCTATTAGGGTTCTCCAGAGAAATAGAACAAACAGGTGTGTGTGTGTGTGTGTGCGCGTGCGTGTGTGTGTGTGTGTGTGTGTGTGTGTGTTAGGGGGAGAGAGAGAGAAGGAGTGAGGGAAAGAGAAAGAGGGTTTTTTGTTTTGTTTTGTTTGTTTTTTAAGGAATTGGCATATTCTTACAGGATAGTGGGAGGGGGAACTTTAAATCTCTATATAGTAAGTTGTCAGACTAGAGAACCAGGAAAAAGTTACAGGTGAGTCCAAAGAATGTGTGCTTCAGAATCACCTTTTGTTTAGGGGTTCTGCCTTTTGTTGTATTAAGGCCTCCAACTGCTTAGATGAGGCCTACTCGCGTTATGGAGAGCAATCTGCTTTACTCAGAGTCCAGTGATTTAAATGTCAATCTCACCCAGAAAACACTTTCACTAAAACATCCAGAATGATGTTGGACCAAATATCTGGGCACTGTGTCCCAGACAAGTTGATTGACACACAAAATTAACCACTAAGGGTGTGGTGATTAAAAAAAAAAAAAACAGAATGAATTGTTCCTGCTAATTACTTTAAAATTTCTGAAGGCTGGTGTTCTTAAGTATACTTCCCAGTAGAGTTTGGGGAAATTGTGTGTGTCGGCAGGAGAGTCTAGAAGACTCAGAATCTCTCTTCTGTCCTCCGCTCCACCCCCGGAGTTGCACTTGTGCCCAGGTATAAGAATACAACCACATGAACTTGAGAGAGAAGAGACAGTGCGTATAGCGCTCAGCTAAGTGAGGAGACCAGGGAAAGAGGCTGAAGGTCACTGAAGCTCCTGCAAAACATTGACACCCTTGCCAAAACCACTATAACATCAGAAATCGAGGACATCAGATCAAATCCAATCTAGAACACAGGCACCTGTCGCTAACTCACCAGCACCAAGTTGAAAAGGTAGCCAACGATGGAGACTGCCATCAACAGCGGCCTTACAGGGAAAGGACACACAGAGTGGGCGTCAGCCAAGGAAGCACTTCAAACCACAACACACATGCATCCCTTAGGTGCAACCTTCCGCCAATACATAGGCCCTATCTCAAAAGAAAAAATAACCTTGAATGTGACAAAATCTTTTCTAAATGGTATTCAGGTTCCTTTTATTATAAGATTTGGCACCATCGCCGAAAATTAAGGTTCCCAAGCTTGGCTGAGATGAGCTGTTTAAGATGTGTTGCCTGTGAAATTTTGTTCTAGAAGTATATTTAATTACAGGAAAAGTATTTATAGTTTAATGTTTGATTAAAAAAGTATAAAATTGTGTTTGTGATAGGGCATTATTTTTTCTATTATTAGAATAATATTGTTCCATTTATTGTGCCCATGTGTACCCATCTTTTAGCTATCAGTTATTAGCTATTATTAAGAACACTGGAAACCAAGAAAGGGGTTAGGAAAGGGTATAAGGATGAAAACTTGCCTGTCAGTTATAGTGGACACTATTCTGATCAGGGCACACCAAAAGCCCTGATTTAAGCGTTATGCAGGCTACCCCCATAACAAAACCATCACTACCTCCTTGATATTTTGAAATTAAAAAGTAATGTTGAAAGGTTTATATAATATCTAGCATAAATATGGTACCTAAAATAATATAAAGTATGCCCAAATAGACTGCAAAGCGTGTATCAAAAACCTAGCAGTGCCCGTTTATAAGGCTCACCTGTGGTTGATTTTTATATTCTGTTTTTGGTTTATCCGTATTTTCTAGATTTCCCATATCAACAACTTTTACATTGGCAATAAGAGGAATAAAAATAAGTAGAAAATTGGTATCCCCCCACATGCTTGAATGGAATTAGTAAATTGACATTCAACTTTAATAGTACATCCCTTTTGAGTCTATTATGTATAACTATGCCTTTGAATTGAATCCCTATTTGTGAATGGATAAAATCCATTCTTTAGTTATGATCAACTATGTTCTAAAAACGTCTGTTGATGATGAATAAACGGAAGCACCTTTATTTCACGGAAGGAAATGACAAAAAGCAGCAATTTTCAAGTTCCATTTTTCACAGGTTCAGTTTCCCCTGTCTTAGAAACCACGCATGCGCTCACGGTGGCCTGGCTTTGGCGGGCCAGGAGCTGGCTTTGAAGATGACTGAATTGTAATTTTTAAAAAGGATTTTGCTTATGCCTAAAATTGCCTCCCATTTTTTCCAGCACTATTTTTAAGCTGTTCAAATCTGTGATCGAGTATACCTTCATGTGTGTTTTATTTTCATAGCTGTTTCCTTTATTAATGGATATTGCCTTTTTTTCCCCCGTTTTATCTTAAGCTTCTGTTAAGGACACAGCTGTATGATCTATTGTCCCCAGGAATGACTTCAAATTTTCTCATTACTGCAAGACATTAAGTTGCCAAGATATGATTTACTTTAGCAAATGCCTTTTATGTCATCTACATTGGAGAGTTTTTGTGACTGTTATTTAAATTTCATTTCCCTGACAATCTGTCTCAGTGTTAAAAAACAAAGGAGAGACTCTGTGTTGGAGATACCTAAAACACGAGCTGCCTGCCGCTGCCTCATTAGGCAGACACCGGCACAGCAGACCACACAGCACATGAAACCAGAGCAGCCACCTAGAAAAGGGGAGACGAGGGCGCTCCTTGGCACTGCCTTTCCAAATGTGTTCCTATCAGCTGCACACACTTCTGAATACATGGGAGCGAAGAGAAGACCACAGAAGTGGAAAATTGGAAGAGGGAAAAAAATCCCCTCAGGCAAAGATTTCAAGTTAATTTTAAAGAATGTTGAGGTGGAGAGTGCTTGCTGGAGTTCGATAAAGGTAAAAAGTACAATGGAAGGCTTCTGTTCCCAGGCTGGGGACTATGTTGCATTGGCTGATAAGAAAATTGTGTAAACAAATTTAAAGCAACCATGAAGGAGTTCAGTTGTGCTGAGGACTTGCTATAAGCAAGGCTCCGAAAAATGTCACTGTTATCTTTCCAAGAGAGTCATGTTTTACATGTTTGTACCCGGTACAATATTTGGAGTAAAATAATAAGGTAGCTAAAAATGGTCTCATTTAAACTGTTGTTCCATTGGGTGGCAAAATATTCCTTTATTTTTATATAATGCATTAAGCAAAGTGAATCATTTAAAATGATGGGTTAAAACAAATGTTTCAGGGACACAAAATAACAACACATCTTATACGTAAGTATTACTTTAAAAGTTAATAGGATAATTTAATAGTCATATTTTACTGGTTGATAATGTCTAAGGCCATTATTTTTATTCCTTTGATTTATAGTATGCACTTACTTTTAAGGCCTCCAGGCTCATGTAACTTGCAGATTCCTAAATGATTTAAACAATGGCATAACTAACAATGGCGCTTAAGAATCCTGTTATCACTACGACATCACTGTTAGTCATATCAGGAAACCTTAGATTGATTACATCAGAAATTATTTGAATTATTCCCATCCTGGTCATCATATATATTCCTATTCTATAACATTAACCCCAAAAATCTAACTAAAAATTTTATATTTTCCAGAAAGATTACTAATAATAATTGTAAGGCTGGTCTGTTATTTTTGACTTTAACGACATCATCCTCAGAAATTGCCTTTATTTGAAAACAAACAAACTCAAAGTAGTAAGAGCTCTAATATGCACTTTACATAACAACTACTTTACAGAGTAGGACTATTATATCTCTTTTGTACAGAGGATTTAAATCAGGGCATAAAGAGTTTTAATAATTTTTTTCCAGTATGAAATTCTTCTTTTTTTTTTTTTTGAGATGGAGCCTCAAGCTATCCCCCTAGGTAGAGTACCATGGCATTACAGCTCACAGCAACTTCCAACTCCTGGGCTCAAGTGAGTCTCCTGCCTGAGCCTCCCAAGTAGCTGGGACCACAGGCACCCACCACAACGCCCAGCCATTTTTTGGTTGCAGCCATCATTGTTGTTTGGCAGGCCCGGGCTGGGTATTTGAACCCACCACCTTAGGTGTATGTGGCTGGCGCCTTAGCCGATTGAGCCACAGGCACCGAGCCAGTGTGAAATTCTTAATGTTGTAGCAAGTTTCAAGCCCAAGCTCTCTTTGCTTACTTATGAAGCTAAGAGGAAATTCTTTTCATCACTGATTATTTCAGTATATACAGTGTGTTTCATTGTTATGTTTTAAAACAATGATAATAATAACTATAAAGTAATCATTGGTGTGGCCTATGGCATGAATTCTCAATTGCCAAACACCAGAATATTTGTAAACATTTCTTTTTAAACCAAATTTTCAATATTTTTTAGAGTTTTTCTCCTTTTCTTTTGGGCTCAGTTAATGGTTGGAAAAAAGAGACCAATAGAGGAAAAAAAAAAAAAGAAGAAGAAAAGCAGAAAATCAAGGAAATTTCCTGAAGCTGGCAATGGATGAAGGTTAAGGAAGTAAGATATTCTGCAGTTAAAAATGGCAGATGTCCTTGCAGGTGACACGGTTCAGCAGCAGAGTACACAAAACTGTTAGTGGGAGGAAGATCCCTTCAAAACTATTGCAACCCAGCCAAATGGTATTCAGAAGTTTGTGCCTGGTCTTCACAAATGATCAGAACAATCGCTCAATTGAATAGGAAATTAAAACAAGCTACTGGGGTCCACTGAATAAACTCTGACACTAAAATTTGTAGTATGGACCTCTTTGGAGCAGGAACAAGATGTAGAAGTAAGAAATCGATACTGCTGGTAAGACTGATACCTTCCTAAAGAAACATCAACAGTTTTCCAATGGATCAGGGACCAGGCGAGAGAAAACTGCATTTCTAACAGAATCAGACACAAGGCCCTAGCACTGCCGCAAATTACTAATAATTATTTCTTCAGAATGATTGCTGCTTTCTTACTTACGACATACCCAGCCCTGTTCATTTCTCCCACCTCTTACATAAAGATTGTTGAACTACCCAACTGCAGGACTGTTCTACTTCTTGAATGTAACTGTCTCTAAAAGTGGGCCCCCACTTCTGTGTTTGTCTTGGAATCAGCCAGTGCTAGACAAACCCTATACAGGATCCCAAATCCATGTATTTTTCTAAATTGCCCCAAAGGTAGCTCTTCAGCCCTCATCTGTTCTGTTCCTGGTTATCTGTGGCCAATAGGCGCTAACGAAAAAAAGAGACTAGTTCTTAGATGGAACATAGTTGGACCAGTATGATTTGCTTCTGCTATGAAAGTGGCATGTGGTAAATCTGATTAGAGTCAAATTTTGGTCCAGAACCTTGAGAAGAGGTAATTCGCAAAGTTAAGTGGCCCGACTTACACATGTTCAGAAACTCAGTGGCTAGGAAATGAAGAAGGTAACACAGACAAGGATTAATTAAACCATAGTTTCCTAATGAATTATTTTTTAGGTAACAATTATGGAGCCATGAGTGAGATTAAGATGATCTTTGAGGTAATACCCTATAAGGACCTGACACTTACTATATTTCTTTGAATATTTAATCTTAAAGTTAATGTTGTGATATATTTTAACATATCAAAACGTTTCTTTATTAATGGGTTTTTAATTTGTTTTTGTTCTTTGAACTTTTTCAAAAAAAATTCAGTGCTTATAATCATTATTTGTAAAAAAAAATAAAATTAAAAAAATAAAAATCTGTCCTTGGGTGTTTACATCTGGTGTCAAGTTTCCTAGCTTGGCATCCATGTTCTGTTGAGGGATGTTATGAAGTCTCTATGAGCAGAAGAGATCCACTGTTTTACCTCCAAATTTCATTATGAAACATTTATATTCCATAACATTTTAAACCTAGACCTTAATTCACTACAAAATCTAATCTTGAAGAGTTTTCAAATCCTCCCCCCTTTGTGTTTATGAAAAAAGTGAAAAGGAAAGAAAACCAGTACCTGCCCCTCATTATAAATTCCTGACTGTGCAGGAAAGGTACAGCTGTTAGCTATTCATCACCGAAACTTTGCTTTGTCTATTGACAGATCATTTTAATAACTGTGATTCTTCAGTGGATGTAAAATATTCCACATTTCTGTGTGCAAGCAATTTATTATTTAACTGCCCGAAGCAGGAAGTTTTTTCTGTACTTCTTGGTAATTCTTCTTCCTCGAAGTAGATTTTTTTCCTTAAAAGTGCTTTTGAATAATGATTGCTTTTTCAAAAAAAATACTAGTCTGCAAATTGGGCCTGAGTTGACAGACAACCTAAAACTATTTAAGTAGAAGACACTTAGTGTCATGTGACTTGCTATGTATGGGTTCTATTTTGTATGTCGCTTGGCGAGGTACTGGTCAGTTCTGTGTGAATTTATGGAATGTTTGAAGTAATCTTTCTTTTTTTTTTCAATGTGGGAACCCCAACATATATAAATCAGATATGTATAGGCTAGAAAGGAAGACTAATGTGTGCCTGTTTGATTCCAGTTCCCTCCTCTTACTTCCAAATGTTTTATACCTTCTGCTTAACAAAAGTTGACAAAGAGTGTTAATTCTTTTTATGATGGTTTATCTAAGAATCAATACTGCACTGACGTGATTTTTAACAGTGAAGCATCTCTTCCATATTGTGCTCTAAGTTAATGAAGTGACAAGATCCAGAGAAAATACACTCCATTTTCCCTTATGACAACAAATAAGACTTCGGTTGTCTACTGGTTCACTTTATGCACTGAGCTCTGCAGCTGAAAAATACTCAGACATGAAATAAGCAATCACAGTGTTTCACAGAGATGTGCTCTGGTGTGTCGCTTTCATGCTATTAGCCAGCTGAGTGGAAACTTACGTGAGAACAACCTGATAAAGTTTATATTTTTAGTCTGTGGGAAAAATAAATGATAGCTCAAAGACTGTTCTCATTGCCCTTGATGATTTTGCTCCTCGCTGTATTTCCTTATTTCTCGCTTAATCTATTTTGCTAAAGGCTACAATATTCTGAGAGCCAGTGGAGTGGAAGGAAGTCAATGTAGAAGCTAAGTGGCTATACTGCCTCCCTCTACAAAAATGTCTCCTTATGAAAGAGCAGAATTCCTTTATAATAAGCCTGGTGAACTTCTAAGAGAATGCCGAAGTGTCAGGCTTCCCGGGTTAGAATATACTTAGATGCCATTTTGAAGGGGGAAAATTCCATATTTGCTCAACTAAGCCTTCAAAGATAATTCTCAAGTTTGCTTTCCTCTTCTCTGCCGCGGGCAAGGCAGGATTAAGGAAGGGACACAAAAAATCTATAATCAGCATCAGAGAAAGTGTCATGATCATAAATTATTGCTACTTAAGGATTTGGGGAACGATATGTCTGACTTTATCAACTTTAGGTTCAATATAAAATTATGTGCTTTAAAAAATCAAATCACTATGACTTTGAAAATGTATCCTATGAATTGAAGGAATCTTATTCTACTGAGATATTCTTGAAAGCTCAGTTAATTTGCCGCAAATCAATCCTGGTTACTCTCACTGAAGTCTTCCTGGTCTGAAGAGTTCAATGTCACAGGAACCTATTATCATGTCGCAAGCTGACTTAAGTGGTTGGGAGCAATGTTTGTTGACCATGTCTCTCTCTATACTCTCCATCATAACTCCTCAAGGTGCAAGGTCAGGAGAAATGGAAAATCGACTACATACTTTGCTGGTCCTTCAATAGGTTTTCAATGTGTAGTGTGGGTTCCCGCTGTTCACAGAGACATTCATTCAACAAACAAGGTAAAACAAAAACACAAAGGGAGTTTTCCAAAAATTATTATTCCAAACAATCTATGATAAAAGTTATTAACATTCCACTTTGCTTATTAAAGAAAAAAAAATTTGACCATTATTGTTGGCTACAGATAAGTTCAAATTTATAAAACTATATAGAACCCATTAATATCTCCATTCCAATTTAGACAACTTGAAGGTCTTTCCCTGAACAATAAGTTGGAATTATTTCATATGTATACAACTAAAGGGCCCTTTCTGGTACCCTTTACAAAGTAGAGAAAGATCAGCTGCAAAGGTAATAATATTCTAGAAATTCGTAGTGTTAATTAAGTCAAAGAAGAAGCTGTCTTATTAAAAATTAAAATGAATATAATGTATATTCAAACAAACCAATACTTTAATTTTTACTAGGCACTTATGTATACACAGGTGCCCGTTATTTAGCTCAGTGCTTTATGTATGGCATCTGGGTTACTATGCGGAGAACCCTTAGTATGTCAACCTTTGGCTTTCAAAATTTGGATCTGGAATTTAAAAAATGAATACTTTTGAGTTATTTTATTAGTATGTTTTGTTTATTATCATTCAGTTGGGAAAAAAAACCAGCTCATTGATTATGAATGTTATTCAGCACAAGTATCAAATGTTAACTAAATTCTAGCTGTTTAAGATGCTATACAATGAGTATTTAAAACTCATATTTTAAAATGTATTTAGTTCTAACTGTCCAGTTCTGATTAATTTTTTTCTCTGTCTAACCAGGCACTTAAATGGGAATCAAGGTCTGACAGTAACCCCAAGACTTAGAGAATGAGACCAGTGGGGTGTGATTTTTAGTTGCTTTGCGCTCCTGCGTTAGGAAACTTATTCATCACAGTTCTACTCTCTTTTCTGCGTTGAGGGCAGTGGTTAGCATATTTTAATAGAGTTCCATTAGATCTTTCTAATTTTTGGTCCTCTGGGGGAATAAAGAAATAGTCTTGAGGTTTTTATTCTTGCTATTTGAAACACTTCTCCATAGTAAACAAGTCTACTTTTCTCAGAATTCAGAGGGAGTTGGAAATTCATAAACTGAGAAAAAATTTTTGCATCATTCATGAGAGGAGACTTTCTAAGCTTAGTGGGATACACTATGGTTATTAAAGTGGCCTGCCAGGTGAGACGAGAATGTTGCTAGGCTTAGGCTGTTCAGTTGTAAAGACAGAACAACTGGGAGCTGTTGTGGATGTAAATGCTCATCCTTTATCTGCTCTGAAGGATTTTGGACAAGGATGAGCCATGATTCCTCATGTTGCTAGACAGCCTTGGGGAAGCAGGTTTAAAAGTTGCTTGTATTAGTTTGGATAATTAATGCTAGTTGCTATGGCAAATAACCTCTGAATCTCAATGGTTTAATAAACATACACGCGTACAATTTTCTTTATGCTTATATCATAGTCTGATGTAGTTTGAGTGTCTCTATTGAGCAAGAGAGACCCTTCGTGACTCTGCAAAGTCTGAGCCTTTTGAATTCAAGCTCAGGGTGAAGGGGGAAGAGAGCTTTAGTTGAATATCACTGGGAGACGTCAGCAGAGAAGACAGAAAGAAGCAAACATAACTTTCATTCACATTTCGTTGGCCAAAATTAATCATGTGGCTCTCCACGTTAAACCCAAAAGAGGCTAGGAAATGTTCATTCTGCGTGGTCAATAACAGAAAATAGACCAGGCCAGTATCTACTAGGGGCCTCTTGACAATAGCCAGTTTTGCTGCATTTTTATGAAATCTGTGGAGCTCATAATAGCCAACTTGGGGTTAGTAGAAAGCATGATGTGATTGCTGTCCTCATCACAAATCCTGTGACACTCATTTCAAAGACCTAAAAATACCACAGGGTTTCAGTAATCATTATAGGCTATTTTTGGAAGCTATATATGGATTGTCAAACTTCTTACTGACTTGACCTGAACCAGGTCATTCTGGGTATTTATTCAGTGAGGAGCATTCAGAAATTGCAAAATTTTGTGTGAAGGGACGTTGCTGGCTCCAGCTTGGGACTGTGGTATCTTTCATGAAAGATCACAAAACTTGTGAATGTTCCCCAGTACTAAGAAGTAACTTCTTAGAGAGTATGTAGTCTAAGACACGGTGGCCCCACTGACTCCAGAAATAAAATGAGGCTGTGCTTACTTGGTTTTTTTGTAACTCTGGATTTCTTTGGTTTTCATCTCTGTCATCTAAATTAACTCCATTGTTAATGGTAACTAAAGGTGAATTGTAAACAAATCATATACCTAGAAATAGATTATTACCTCCTAGGTATAACTTAAAAATTATCTAAGAAAAGCTTTACTCTGGGCTTCTCTTTTCTACAAGGAAGGAAAATGTTAACCATTATTTCCTGGATGGTTGAGAAATTGAAATTTTCTTTCTTTATTCTGGCTCTTCAAAAATACTCACTTTAACCCTGACAATATACAGAGAGGAATGTTCTAGGATTTTCCACTCACCAAACATCAAGGGCAAGAAATTTCATGTTCTGTATATCCTTGGATTTTTTTTCCTGAACATCAGATTCAGGTCAAATTCAAATAATCCTAACATTTAGAACACAGTTTCATCAAAATAGGCTGCTTTTCCTGACCTACTATAATCCTGGATGATTGGCCTAGGGCCTGTTACACATGGGATTATTGTGGTCCCCCTATCCCAAAATTAATATGTTGAAACCTTAATACTCCATGTGATGGTGTTAGGAATGGGACTTTTGGGAGGTTATTAGGGCACAGGTTAGAGCTTGCATAAATGGGGTTAGTTCTCTTATACAAGGTGCCCCAGAAAGCTGCTCTGCTCTCTTTCCACCATGTGACAATACAGTTTGGCAGTCTGCAAGCTAGATAAGAATTCTCATTGAATCCTGACCATGCTAGTACCCTGATTATGGTCTTCCACCCTCCATAACTGTGGGAAATGAATTTCTGTTGAGTATAAGCCCCCTAATCTATGGTACTTTCTTATAGTGACACCAATGGCAAAGGCCTCTAAGTTCTCGCCAGTGACTTGATGTCTGTGTGGGTCCTACAGTCCTCTCCATGGATTTACTCCCTCTTTGTAAATGTCATGAACTTTCTTCCAAAACTCTGTTAAATATGTGGTTTTCTATGCTCCTTTAGAGAACCTGTCTTCCCCTGGCATTTCCTAAGAGACACCTCTTGAGAACTGTCACGGTAAATTCACAAAACATGTAATTCCATCTTTGTATTACAGCTCTTCTTCTATGGTTAGGGAATCAGGTTTCATTTCTTCTGTAATTTTTCCTCTGACAAATAGCACTTTATAAATATTTATTAAATAAATGCATGATAAATACTAGTAATTTATATTAGCTCTTCACTGTCATAGTAGTGCACTACCAGATTTAGTTCTATGTCATAATTTGATGAAAGAATAGCCCAACGCTGTGTCACATAATTTCAGGCAGAGACGAATCGGTCCCTCCCTAGCCAATGTGGCCTATAAGAAATAGTTTTGTTATAAGCAAAAAATTGCAGAAAATTTAATTGTCACTTCTCTTCAAGCAAAAAACAAATATTTTAACTCAGACAAAAAGTTTCACAAATCATGGCAAAGATGTAGCCTGTTCTGTTTGTTGCTGGGAGACGTCTGCTGATACTGAAGTCTTGCTCCTAGTCTCCTGGAAGAGAATCTGTATTATAGATGGGAGAGAGAGAGGGAGAGAGACAGAGAGAGAGAGAGAGAGAGAGAATGAATAAGAAAAAAAAGAATAAAATTAAATTAAAGAAATAAATACAAAAGAAGATACCGGGAAGACACCTCTATACCCAAAAGAAAGTGTTCTTTTTGGACTCTATTCTTTGTACATTCCCAACATTGTTTCCTGATCATTTTTTCTCTTTTATTCATATTCCCCACCAAGTTTCTGCTTTCCTTAGAGATTGGCCTCTGGCTTCGATTATCAAAATTTTCTGTTTCATTCACATCTGCTTGTCAGTGGAGTCAGACATAGAAAGAAACGGAGAAAGATGCTCACGGATGTTAAGAGAATCTAACAAAAAATCTACTCTGTTCCAGAAAGAGCTTAATCTTTGCAGTACAAATTGACTGCAGATTCTCTAAATCAGTCATTTTGTATCTTAAGATTAAGCTCCTGGCATCAAGTAGATATTTTGTTAGACCAGAAGAGTATGTTTCTCTTCTTCAACATTGTCATACATTTCAGAAGCTCCACTACTGTCACTGTATATTAAGAAGCAGCTAAGAGAAAAGCAGGGGGACTAATAGAAATCTGACAATGGCGACTTGGGTTTGATGCCTATTTCAATTGGTTCAGGTTAATCTGCACAAAGATCTCTATATGTTATGGAGGAGGTGAGAGAAAGAAAGAATATAAACTTAGAGAAGGAAACCATTAATTGAAATTTCTTGGGAGACTGAGAATTACTTGGTCCCACGTGTTATCTTTGATGAAGAACTTTCTAAGGTAAAATCTAAAGTGTCAGGGGAACAATCAGTCAACATAGGTCCATCTTAGTAAGAAAGGCAAAAAATATTAAGTATTGAGATACAGTTAACATTTTACGTCATCAGAAATAGATATTTTTCTTGGCTGCAAATTTTGGAGCTACTGCTTCCTCCTTGGACTGGCAAGCTAAGCACTTCAAAACAATCTCTCAGACTTCCCCATGAAATAATTTTCTATACAATGATTTTGACTGAATTAGGTGATCTCTTTCGATTTACCTCTAGGGTGATAACATTACTAGAGTGGGTTCTTCGTTTATTTTGGCAAATATTTTATTTTTATTCAATTGATTCCCAGTTACTTTGCTATGCATTAATGTCCTCATCATTAGGGGAGGGTAACATAGTGAAAAGAAAACGTTTAGCATGAATGAATTAAATTTGCATTATGAGCAAGCATAGTTTATAATTTTTTTTTTTTTTGAGGACTAAACTCAGGGATCAGAAAAAGAAAAATTATCTAGGTTGTTCACCTGCTTATATTATGTCTTTTTAAAATTATATATACTATACCTTGTATTACAGTTCATGAGTGTGTTGAAAATACACTGAGACCCGGTTCTGACCTCTATTTGTAACTAGAAAATATTCCTAATATTGTAACGTGGATGGAAACTCTGCTTAGAATGGTTTCATTTAGTAAACTGTCTCCACATGTAGTCAAAGCTAATGATATAATTACTTTAAGTGCTATAATATAATTAATAGAAACTAATATTTTATATATTAACTTTTGAAAATTTTATTCTGTTAATGGGTAGAAATCAACATTACACAGGGAACACCACAAAATAAATGATTAGCAAATAAAAAAGTATTTTATTGCTACTTCAAATATAGCATTTCCAAAAAGGATCTTCTTCTATTTCTAAGTTCTTACTTTTGATTCTGGGGAGCACCACCCAAGTACCTCCACGTGGCTCACAATGTTATTTCTCCTACAGTGGAACCATTACTCTTATCATGCTATTATCTCAAGAGTCATTGACAACCTCCTCCTTTCTTTCACCTTTTCCCCTCACACATGCAATCACCAGTGATGTCAATTTATCAATTATATCTTCAAAAACACACTGTGTTTTCTTCCTTTTCCTCCCTGTGCTAGTTTAAACTCATACCTCACTATGTCTTGCCAAAGCTACCCTAACCTGCCTAACCTGTTTCTTCTTACTACCTCTAGTCCTCCCCCATCCCTTTTTAAAAATCAGAACAACAGGCTAATATCACAGCAAACATCGTACTGCAGATACAACAGCACGTGACTCACTGCATCAGTCAGGGCTCTTGCCTGTAAGCTCTGAGACCAAGCTCAGTTCTTTAGCAATGAGCATTGGATGTAATGACAGCCTTAATGGGAGTCTGGAGAACTGGACGTGAAAAATGTGTGGCAAAAAAGGTCAGCTGGGAGGGCTTTCCTGGAAACACAACAACTGTATTTTAGCAAGAATAGTGTGGCTAGGATGCTGCTACTGCTGCTGCTGGGCCCCATTAGCACTGGACAAGAGAGGGATCTTTCTGGCTTCTGTGGTGTGAGAAGCTGTGCTGTGTCACAGACATACTTAATGCAGTGGGGAGCTCCAAATCAGGAGGGAAGTTGGACACTGGACAGCCAATCCAGTAAAGGGCAAACAACAATAATTATAATTATTACTACTACTACTAGAAATTTCTTTTTTTTTTTTTGAGACGGAGCCTCAAGCTATCCCCCTGGGTAGAATGCCATGGCATCACAGCTCATAGCAACCTCCAACTCCTGGGCTCAAGCAAGTCTCCTGCCTCAGCCTCCCAAGTAGCTGGGACCACAGGCACCCGCCACAACGCCCTGCCATTTCTTGGTTGCAGCCGTCATTGTTGTTTTGGCAGGCCCGGGCTGGGGATTCGAACCCGCCATCTTAGGTGTACGTGGCTGGCGCCTTCGCTGATTGAGCCACAGACACCGAGCCTAGAAATTTCAATTACATGAACAAGGCTGAATTTTATTGGCATTGCTCTCAATTTTTTTTTTCCAAGCTGACTTTGAATTCCAAAATATCAATCGCTTGCTGAGCTGTCCCCTTCCAATATATCGGCTATGCATTCTTATCAAGGACAACTAATTATCTCACCTTTCACACCTTCAAGTTTGTGCACTTGCTGTCTCTTCAACTTAGGGTATCTTAACTGTTACTTTATCGGTATTACAGGCTAGATCATTCTTTGTTGTGAGGGGCTTGCCTTTGCATTATAGAACTTTCAGCAGTATCCCCAGCCTCTACCCACTAGATGCCAATAGTACCTCTCCAGTGTAGGAGACGCCAACATCTGAGCAAGATGATCTGCAGCTGAGGCGTGGACCTCGGGCCATTCCTCCACAGGAGTTCCTTGTGGGAGGGGACTCTGCCCTCAGCACGTGGTCATTGTTAATTTCTCCCAATACCTGTATCATTCCCTTTCAATAAAAACCCCGGAGGTTGCTCAGGGCTACCCGGAAAGTAAGGGCTAGCCCGCCTTCCACAAGCTTGTACTTCTAATCCGCTTCTCACCTGGTTCCCTCCAGCGCTAACTGAGACCGGGGCCATAGGAGCCCGATAGGTCGAGACATTTTGGCATAGTCGACAGGATATAGCAGGACACAACAGGACACCAGGGACACACACCAAAGGGTTCAACACCCGGATGTAGGTGAGGCCTTTGGTAGACAGTGGAAGGAAGTCCGAAGGGAAACGCCGCTCAGGGAAAGTGGGACCTTTGGCCAATTTAGAAATTAAGAAACCGCGCTCAGAATAAATAAAGTGTCTGATAAACTAAGCAAAGACATGGGTAACTTTCTGTTTCGGAAGTCGCAGGAAGTAGAAACTGAGGAGGAAAGTGATGTTCAATCAGTATCTGAAAGCGAGGATAGTGAGGTTCAGAGGGGAACTGGACCTAAGGAAAATTGGGAAGCGAGAGCATATGATATGAATGAGCAGGTAATCACCGCTATGACCACGATGGCTGAACAAATTAAACAATGGGGAGATCAGATAGTCTCACTGTCAGAAATGCTAACTCAGAGCACCCCGTTTTGCCCTCAGCACCTCCCTATGTGAACGAACCACCTGTGACTTCTGTTATGCAGGCTGTATTAGAAGGGCGGAACACTGGAGACTTTGAGTGGGAAAACACTTTGGGGCTTTTTCCGGTTAAGGTCACTAATATTCCTCCTGATCCACAACACCCTCAAGGGGGCCAGCGTTTTGACCACCATATGATCACCTTTTCGGTTCTTAAAGATTTGAAACAGGCCGTAGCACAGTACGGTATGCAGTCCCCATTTTCCAGAGGTCTGTTACAGGGGCTTGCACAGGAACAGCGGCTCATTCCCTATGACTGGGATATGATAGCCAGAACTGTTCTTGAATCTGGAC